>NNCF01126718.1:958844-1014538 GCA_002313205.1 Laupala kohalensis | reverse complement strand
TATATATATATATATTCAAAGCTTTAAATTACAGATGTTAGAATAAACTATTTTTAAGTTATTAAAATAAGTGGAAACAATATATTTTCTTACTTTCAATGAAATACGTATGTTTAATACACTGAAAACTTGGTATACAGCATTTGCTAGAGTATTCTCCTTAATTAAGATCCAGAGGATACTGACTACGTCAGCAAAAAAACTTTCACTTTAATTATTTTAAATAATAAAGATTGGTGAAACTATGCCTAGTTTCAATTTGAATTATTCTTAAATATTGTAGTTAATTCTTAAACATACGCATTTAATTTATTTGTATTCTTATTATGTATATTCTTATTATGTAAATTCTTATTATGTATATTCTTATTATGTATATTATATTTTCCATCTGCCAATGAGCATTGCTCACTTGCAGATTAATAAATTATTATTATTATTTAACGCAATTTAAGAAAGAATATATAAATAAGTACCCAACGTTAAAAATACTATTCAACATGTAACTCAAATATATTACAGGAAAATTTCACCAATTTTAATTATTATCAATATTATCATTATCATCATCATTATTATTATTATTATTATTATTATTATTATTATTATTATTATTTTATTCCGTTTAGGATCACAGCTTTTGCTGCTGGTCGTAGTGAGGTACACCAAGCACACTCACTCTGGATGATCCAAAATTTTTCTGACTATTCTTGATGTGTTGAGCAAAACAGTTTTCTGAAGTTGTACATAAATGGTCTTACGCAATTTTAACATGCTAATACTATTGTGGAGGGAGATAGGGATGACTCCTGTAGAGGACATTACTACCGGCACTATGTAAACTCTCTTCATGTTCCACAATCCTGAACATTGTGTAGTCATGAAATTGAAGTATGATGTTTATTTTGTCTCAAGTGGTAAACTCACATCGTTATCCGGAAATGAATCTGAGAGAGAATATTTCTGATGCGTCACAATATATATTATGACAAAACAATACCCTTTCCTTCTACCCTCTTCATTTGATGGCATCCGAAGCAAAAGATGCATCAAAGGTACAGTCGGGACGAATACCTCATTTTCATTACAGAACTAAACCACTTTTGAGTATGAATCTTACAACAAGAAATAATGGGCTCAATGTTATATAATATATAAAAGTTAAACATATCAGAAATTTATTCATTTAATAAAACCGTTTCGTAATGACGATACACTTTCAAGTCAACTTTCTTCAGTAAATAATTCCAGCTGTAGAGAACCAAGTATTTCTTCAAATATTTATAACGAACAATAACAATTGACGGACATACCCACTAATAAATTACTTTAAAACATCTTAAGTAAACTGAATTATAGTTAAAGATTTATAATTTTAAATGTCACTTGCTGGATAAAGGTATTGGTAAAATTCCCTATGATGTATTGTGAGGACAGGTAACACGAAGTTTCAATTAGAAAACAGTTGAAAAGTGTTCATAAGCCGTAGAAGTGTGGATCAAGATTTGCAAAGATGTACCAGTGATATGACCAATCGAACTGTTACGTAACTAAAATTTCAATGGAATTTTTTGGTTAGTCCATATGAATTTCTATTAGCACTTACTAAATTAAGTTCAACACAATTATTACGAACTTTTTGCATATTTCAATCCTATATAGATAGAGTCCATTCCTTTTAATTTACAATTTTAGACTGAATGACAGTGTGTTTGACAATGCAGATACAAAATTTCCGTTTAACTAAATGATCATACAATCCATACTTTTGTCCTATAGCGGAATTTTTCAATTTTGTCATCATGATTGATGATTTTCTTAGTTAATCTGGAAATATTCATTTCAAATTTATTTTTTACCGAGATTTTGTATTGTTCCAACTTTGCCCAGATTCCGTCTTGTTTAATTAGTTCTGAATGTATTTAATTGTTTTAATTAAAGTTATCAGTGTGCTTGATACAGATATT
The DNA here is from genome assembly GCA_002313205.1 of Laupala kohalensis. Classification (NCBI taxonomy): domain Eukaryota; kingdom Metazoa; phylum Arthropoda; class Insecta; order Orthoptera; family Trigonidiidae; genus Laupala; species Laupala kohalensis. The sequence continues at coordinate 1,012,571 of NNCF01126718.1, read as the reverse complement.
GAAACAATCAACCATCAAGAATGTGAACCATCAACCACAAACAAGTGAACCATCAAGAATGGCTTAATTCATCTTCGAAGTACAGATAAACTTATAGAGTCCGGATTTCCGTAATACGTAATGTTTTCTAATCCGGCAACTTTGGCAAAGATCTTTTTTTATAATTGTTTACTATTGATTTTCAGTCACGTTCTTGATGGTTGCCGCAATTCATGACCATTACCTCCACTGTTAAAAAATATAAACTACTATTAACTTTTTTTAAATGTAAACGATATGTATATAAGTCTCGTTCATTCATTATGAAACCCCATGTTCAAACGAAACCTCTATAAACCGGAAAAATCCCGAATTCGTTTCGCCTTTGGTGAAAAAGCTCCAGTTAAAGAGGTTTTACTCTACTGTAGGAATAAGACTATACAATTCCGTAAGACCCAAGAAGCCGAGAAACAGAGTTTGAGTTAATGCGACAGAAGATTCAAAGACAGAATCAAGCATCACGTGGGCGGTGGCGTTGGACTGACGAAGGCGACGTTCGGCTGAGGATCTCGACGCGTCGTCAATGAGCACAGAGCGCAAAAGTTATATGGCACGGAACAGAAACGCAGCACAGTCCTCGGCGGAGGTTCATGCGGCAGTAATTCGCAAGAAAGGATATTTCCGTCCAAGTAACGAAGCGAAAGGAGGTTCCAGAAGATGAAGAACTGCATGGGAGTGGGTCGTTTCATGGTACGATGTGCTGCTCTGGTTAACACATTTAGATGTGTATCCTGTAATAAAAATTTTCACATTATTTGTTGTATTATCTCATTTCAGTAATACGTAAAAGAAATTATTTTAATTGTTTAATTAATAATTTTATCATCTTTAAAATGATGTATTACATGCCTTTATTATTCGTGTTTTCATTAAATAGGACAGCCACTAACGAGAATCCTACATCTATAGCTAAATTACAATTTACTAGATCTGGTCTTTGTGACAGAAGACATCTCTGAATTCTTTCCCAATTTTGAAGAAAGATTATATTTGTTTTGTGTAACAGCTTCAATATTTGAAGGATATTTAAGTCACATCAGGCAGTAAGTTAATCGACAATATCTCTGCTTAATAGGCATTCCTCAAAAGAGTAGGAAGAAGATTAAATGCGAGAATTTAATTTTTCTATGTAATTTATTTTCAGCGGATTGATCAATTTTACGTTTCTTTCTTGAGAATGATGAATTTAATGTTGATAACTGTATCGTAAACTTTTATCTCTCGAAATGTAATTTGAAAAAAAAATTACACTGAAAATACGCAAAAGGCTTACAAAAATTATTAGGTCTTGTAAAAGGAAGAGTTGCATGTTTATTAGATATATGTTTGAAAATGTATTTAAAACTATGGAAAAAAACGAACAGAATATTCATTATCCGGGAGTGAGGCAAAAACATTTTACTAAATTAAAAAAGATTAAATATAAAAAAAAATAACATTATCAAAAATGTAAATTATGTTTATTTTCTTTCTAATCTTATTAACACTTATACTGAAATTTTAATCTCGAGCCTTAAAACGATATGTGAAATTTCTGAAACTCTTAGTCAAAACGTAAAAATCTCATTTATTATCACAGATTCAAATTTCAAAAGTGTTCATTGTCCCAAACTCTTTTCTTCGCCGAAGCACTCCATAAAGCAAAAAATGAAACATTCACAATCCGGCAACATCAAACGAATTACGACTCATTAAAAAAGTTTCTAACACTTCAGTATCGCTTCTTGCACACAGATTCATTACGTTTGCCTTCGCATTATTCTCTGCCATTTTAACGACGTAAAATCTTACTTCAAAGGCCTTCAATGTGGCGGTAGGCAGCGAATAAAGACAAGTACGGACTCCTCTCTCGGCTTCACCAGTGATGTGATGACAATGCGAAGTGCACTGCTTCCAATGACTGCGTGTTAATGAGACGGAGGGTGTGACGCTCATTTGAATCGAAAGGAAGTAGTGTCACTTCTTGAAGTCTATGTGATGAAGGAATGGTTAGTTGATGGGAAACATCTGTAAACATAGTTTTCTCAAGGAATAGTAATTTTATTAATAATATCTTGATACTAAGTCGTACTTTGTTCAAGAGCTTAATCTTATGAATAATCAAAGAAACTTTATTTGTCGGGTTATGAATTATATTATTCCATCCTCATCTGTATAGATTTGCTTGTTGGAGTACCTGTACATCATTTTTGGAATGTAGTTTAGATAATTTTTAGAAACAAAAAGAGGTTTTCCAATATAAAATGAAATACATGTTTTCTTACAAAAAATATCTATATATTCATTTACATTTTGAAAAATTAAAACCCGTTTTTACAAGTAAATGATGTTTATGTTGAATACAGTCACAGATAAATAGTTTAATTTATTATGCCGGTGTTATTATAATTCGTATGATGAAAAACATTACCATATTATCATGCTCTACCACGACATAAATTATAGGCCAGTGAATTCAACTCTCACCTTTGAAAAAATGCAAAGAAATTGGGTTAACTTTCAAAACCTTATGTGTATTGTGAGTTTTTATGCCACTACATCATTTATAGTGAATATATCTATCGTAGTTTCCTGTCATGTTTATTTCAATATTTAAATTTATGTCCATACTGATAGCATTCTAAATCTCTCTAAAAAGAAAGGTGACTTTGCATCAACCATTGGAAACTGTGACGTTTAGCAAAATGAGCAGAGTTCTCGATGTGTTAATAAGAATTTAAAGCACTAAATTCTCTATTAACCTATAAAATAAATGGTATTTGAAATTTATGTATTGGGATGATAATAAAAAATTTAAAATGAAGTCGCTTTGAACACACTTGTTCATATTCAATTACTTTCTTAAATTTCCATGGAGAATGAAAAAAAAAAGTGAGTGGTACATTTAGTAGTTCGAAGTTAGATTATTACAATTCATTCTACTGGAATCAGTGAAACCCAGTGGTCCCAATATAGCATATCCCGTGGAAAAAAATTAATGCTCTGGCATACTTCTACGAATCATTGAGTACTACAATACCAATTTCTTCCAGAATCGTCATCTTTTCCGATAGAGAAATTAGTACAACTAGCTTGCATTTTTCGATCCTCACATGCAAAAAACATATCGGATCATGCTTGGTGAGTTTTTCTGTTTAATCTTAATTATTCCAATTACTGTTTGGACATATATCACAACACATGACTCGAATTTCAATGTTGGTCGATTTGAATGTCGGAGTTATGAGGTAATTCTCGTGTGTGATAATGTAAGTATTGAATGTAAAGAAGAGCAGTGAAATATTAACAAATATTGACAATATTCTCGGAATATTATTATATATAACATGACCGAAAACTCTCATCGCAAAAACCTCTTTATGTACCCGTAGTTCTCATTCTTGGGAAATTCCAGAAGCAATCCTGAAACAAATCTTAGTGACGTCTTCAACCGAAGGCGTCAACGAAGTGTCTTCTTTGACACTTGAAAGAGGAAAGGGTGGGAGGGGATGTCGCGAGAAAAGGAGGGTGCTCATTATCACCCTCGGACTCCTTGGCGCCTCAGGGGTTATAAGCGGTGCAAGAGAGCGAGCAGGGTTTTTACGCCTGTGAAGGGCGCTCGAGAGCAAAAACAAGGACCAAGGACTAAGCGAGTAAGTGGAGGAAGAAAAAAGGGCATCGCCTTCATGCTACACTTTAAATTAACACAATAAAGGGGAGCTAAGAAGGCTGAAGAGAGAGGGAGATTAAGGGAGCAAAAACACAGAAATGAGTCTAAGACAAGAAAAAAAATTGGATTCTAGTTAATATAAAGTACCAAATTCAATCAAGGCATCAAAACCGTTACGAAGAGGTACACCATAAACCACGATTTCGACACAGATTTCATTACAAAATACAGAAAATTTGAAAACTAAGATAAATTACTAGTACGTAAATTCTGTTAATTACAGAAAATATTACAATTGATCTAAAACGTACATAAAATAACTATTATTTTTCCAATAAAAATATTATTAAAAATAAAGTAAAACTATCATAATTAATACACCGAATCAAAGATATAAATAAATTGGCATTTAAATCGTCAAAATATGAGAATAATGTAAATAAGAGTGTCGGATGAGAAACGGGACCTTAAAGAAGAAGAAAAAAAGGGGACGGATTGTGCGTCAAAAGAGTCTGAGGACATGACTGGGGCAAGAAAAAGATGAAGGGCCGCCGCCCTATTAGGCACAATTAATTGCGTCAACGCGTCACAGCGGCCTCCGCCCTGCCCCTGAACCCTCTTCGCGGCTCACGCCCTGTATCTTGGTGCGATGAAGAGAGTGAGATTATCGCAGGAGCCGAAAGGGTGGCAGGTCTTTAACACCCATCTCTGATCCCACTTTTGCCTTCTCAGAATCCTTATAACAATAGGAGAGCGCGCTCCACGAGGCTAATTACTTCATGCTTCGGGCACTAACTCTTTGCGCACCACATCTCACGTTCGTAATGTATTCTGAAAGATTTCATCGCATAATAATAAATCATCTTAACTCAAATAAATAGGTCAGAAGACCGAAATATTATTTATGAAATTGCAGGGTAATAAAAATAAAAATATTTTGTATGAATTTGTAGGATAATAATTTTTGTTGTTGTTGTCAGTGATTTCTTCTCATTCAATGTATCAATTAACTTAACCATGTAACTGTAATGTTTCTTGTGGTCGCTGATGACCTGAGATGTTAAAAAGCGACATTAAATAAACAGAATTAAAAAATAACATAAATGTACTATGATTCATTTTACTAAATAGGATAATTCATGATACGGAAGTAAATGTAGCATTAGATACCATTAAAACTCCTGTACATTTCTTCGTCTTTGTAATACAAAATATTAAATTTTTACCAATAATACCTCGTCTCCTCTCTTGGCGAATTAAAATGCATGAAGTGGTGCAGTTTCAAATTTTCATTCATAACAAATGTCAGTCGCCAATAACACATTCTAGTCATTGGAGCTACTTTTTCAATTCTAGATCTAACGACCTGAAGACAACAGGTCGTTAACAAGATATTAAGTGATATTTCACACTGATAGTTGTAGAGGTAATCATGATAAGAGTTGTTGCTGGATTAATTAAATTAGTTATATTTAAGTAACATTGATGAGCATATTCAAATTCATGCAATTGGTATACAACTAACATTACTTTACCCGTGCTCCTTTAATATAAAGCACCCCATCCATAAAGTTTTCAGAGATCTCATCTAATTAGTGTATCACAAAAACACGTGTAAACAAAACGGCTCTAAAATTCGTAACTTGATAAACGTGTTATAAAAAACAGTCGTAAAAGCACAACCTCAACGAGATATATACTGATATGCTAAGAACCACTAAGTTTTATTTAATTAAAGCCGAGATAAACATTCGATAAGCACGACTCGTGAAAAAAAGGACACGCGATATAATTTTAGAGAGGGCTAATTTCTTAATTATGTATACCGAAATTTCAATTAAGTATTTTATAATATGTTTACAAAAAATAACGTGTTATTATTTCACCTCTCTCTTTTCGTGCTCTTTCGTCAGGTAAACAGTTCGGACATGAAAGCGCAATATGCCCCGCAGGAAGTAAGTAATTATCTCAAGTTCAACAGACCTTTCGATGAAGATACGCTTGAGGTAATAGAGGTCTCTTTATACCCAACTTAGATAATTGATGATACATTAACTTGGACAATTTATTCCAAAAACGAACTTAAATAAAACTCCAAAAATATTCAAAATTTCAAATAATGTGTAAGACGAAACTGATGAATTCCTAAGTTGTCAAATGTCACTGATTTGGAAAAACGTATTTTCCTTGATACAGTCAGTGATTAAAAGTTACATAGATGACGGATGAAGTTGGAGACATATATTTTACTTCTGGTGGTAGGGATGGTTGCAATAGTGAACAATTACTTAAATATCATTTACAGTAGTATTTAAATTAAATAAATCAATTTAAAAAAAATAAAAAAAAGGAATTGTGATATTAATTAATAATTAAATTTGGTTAAATATCAATAAATTCAATATTTTTTGCTGCCGTTGTGGCATTTCCCGTCCCTGCCCTTGGGAAACATGCGCAGATCTACTTACTGTTTAGAGAAAGATCAGGCAATTAATAATTACCAGCCTTAATCAGTATTATATTTCAGAGTTCAACTCCATGCCTTAAAATAACTTACTTCATTCCTTATCCTACTTCGAAGTTTCCAATTGCCGTTTTAATGTAACGTCTACTACGTGAGAGTTTGTTATATTTATTTTCAACCAAGATTATTGAAGAATATTATATTCTATATAATTTTTATAACATAATAAGTACATAGAGTAAAGGATTCTCTTTAAAGTTTGAATTCACACATTAAGAAAATTTTATAAATAAATATATAATAAAATTTCATGCCACAAAAATATAATATTCTTCAACAATCTTATGCACAAAAATGAGTTTACTGAAGCAAAAAATGTTGCCAGTAAATAATTGTGGAGAATAGGACAGTGCTGGCGCAATAAACTTTGGATGATCGTAGAATATTTACGGTAACCAGAGAAGAGCAATTTATTTATCATGATGTCTCAACGCTATCTTCCTCTACGAATAACAAACCAATAATAACCTTGGCTTCATACTGTAGTATTTGAATTAATTAAATTTTGTTGAATATCAATAGATCTGATATTCTAAACTTATCCACTGAATGAAGCTGCTGGCAATATAATTTATGTATTCTTTCGTATCTATTGATTGCTGACCTTATCCGTTAGCAGGGTCGGTAACCTTGTCATTACAGGTTACTTTTGACCTTTTCTCTCGGACTTACTGTAGAGAAAGTTCACGCAATTAAAAATTATCAACCCTAATCAGTATAAGATTAAAGTGTTCAACTCCATGCATTAAAAGTAAAGACACATCTTACTTCGAAGTTTCATAACAATTCTTTTCTTAGCATGGACATATTAAATTGGAAGAATCACAGTAAATTAACAAAAACCCTAAAATTTCTTTTAAAACTGTCAATAATTACTGCAATCAGAACAAAACGCAACTCTCAATAATTATTGATATCATGAGCGACCGAGCGATTCAGCGTCTTCCGGAAACCGAGGTGCGAATCCCGGAAGTCCGAGAAGTTGGAGGCGGTAGCTGGAACGGAAGTGGCAATGACAGACGCCAAAAGCGTTCTGCGATGCTATCGGCGTGCGAGATCGCCAATGAAGGCGTGGGTGGCAAACGAGTGCCGAACGTTATCCCTCCTCCGGGAGCCGTGTTTGCCCACCTGTCTATCTTCTATCCTCTCAGCGGGTTCGGTAATAAACCTGCAATGCGAGTCGTCATTACCCTGTGCAAGCAACGGTTAGCTGCTCAATCGAGAAAGTAAACAAGTACACGCATGTGGGAGGTTAATGAATGAATTAAAAGAATCTAACAGTTGCATATCTCCGGGTGAATTTATGCTGTGGACGAGTCTTCGGGCTGTGCTGAAATGGTGAAAATCGGAACATCAGCTCATGCAATTATTGGAATGTTAGGTATAATCCATAGAATAGATGTGTCTCACCGCGAAACTCCCTAGGACCGACGCCTAATTTCACAAAACAAGGGCAAATCATTTGAAGGGTAATTATGACCCAAAATCATAATCATTTCAATCATAGTAGATTTTCTGCACGCGCAAATTTAGAGCATAAAACATTATTAATGTTTCTGCTTTCCGGCAATCTTAAAGTTTACGTATTGAAGTGGAGGAGATCAGGGAAATTATAGTAGAAGTACACCGATCTCTTCGAGGTAAAATGAGCAACGTTTTTCCAACTCGGGGCAAAACTAATAGTGTAAAATAATTAAGAAAAATAGAACAAACTTAATCATAAGTAAGTAGAGCCAATAAGATGTGTGATAAGTAAATGAGATATAGACCACTAAATACTCTGAACTGATGTGATGAGGAACGGCTTTAAAGGATGAGAAATAATTCTTAAAAATCTTAAAAATTGTGTAGAAAAAAGACGATAATATTCATTCTGAGTTAAGAGAGAAAACATTAACTTTAAATATACAAGTAAATTTTCAAAAACTCACTAACTTTGCTTCGCGTCTTCAAAATAAAAATTTATAATTTCCCACAATCATTAATAAATAAAAATCCAGTAAATAAATACACTGGCGACTCATTATCTTAATCACGTGAAAATAATCTGCCTCCTATCCCCAAAATTTCATTTAATGAAGAATGTTTATTTGTTTTAATTTTTAATTATTTTTTTGTGGGGCTTTAGGGCTCGTCAACATCGAGGTCATTAGAGCCCTTAAAACTGATACAGGTAGGGAAAATGCATTTACGCCAACATGACTCTCCCCGCGTGTGGGACTAGCCGAATAACTCAGCCATACCCACTAAAAACCCTCCTGAATTACAACTCAAAACTCAAATCCCAACATATCTCAAGACTTTACTTAAAACATTAAAAGAAGAAGAAGAAAGAGGAAAATGAAAGATGCCCTAGCTCAAATAGCGTCGGGATCGAAAAGAACAAGAGGTGACCAAGGGAGGTCAGGAAAGAGAAAGGAAGGCGCTTTTTAAATTCAGACACAGGGATAATTCTTTCGTAAATCAAGAATTTTTATCACTCTCCGAGTCGAATCTTGTAGATAGAGGATAGCACTCAAGGCAATGTGTGCTATTCTTTTCCTCATTATTTACCTTCTGTTTCGAAAGGTATTCAGCGGGTAATTGATAATATAAATTCGAATAACATTTTCGTGATCTTTCAGCATTCAGTGGATCCGCAATTTGAGAAAAGAGGATGCGATAATCCAGGAAAAGAAATGAAAATATTAAAAATTAAACTTGAAATCTAATATTAAATTTTGAGGATATTATTTATTCTTGTAAATTCGCATTACAAGCATCACATTACTTATCAACACCTAAAACGATTTCCGCCTTGACACCCACCATGAAGGTACTCACCCAGAAATCCATAACAATTCAAATTGTGTAGGTGACGCTTTTGCAATAGTGTCGCCCACCTGTCGATGAGCTTATTCCGAACACGAAAGAATAACTAGTGTGTCGTGCAGACAAGATAACAGCTGCCAATTTCGTTGCTTGCACCGGCAGGTACTTCAGGTTCATAGCGTCGCATTACGCTGTAGTTCATTGCCATATATGACGCTCATGCCCATCTGTTGAATGAAATTGCGAACAACCGTTTACCAATTTGTGTCAATGACCCTTCACTGGTCAAACAAGTGACTCCTTCATCGGTTACGCTTACCGCAATTATGAAGTCAGTAGAGCTAAGTAATGAAAGTGGGACTACGTCAGATGTGAAATTTTTAGCCTCTACACAGGTAATTTTCTTCTTTTGTTGAAAAGTGTAACATTCTGAACACAGCTAAATACTGTCCAGTTATACATAAAAAAATCAAGGAAAGATAAATTCTCTGATGATTTAACTAATATGGAAGGGAACAAATGAAACACCATGTTCTTCGTAGAAATGTACCCAATTATAAATAAATACGAATTCATCATCACTATACTCCCCGAAACTGTTTTTCAGCGGTCTTTCTCATTTTCCTGAATTATACACACCTATTAACATCCTTCTGCGTAAATCTTTTTACACAACCTCATAAACCTATCATCCCTGTTAGGTTTGAAGTATCATATTTTAACACTCATTCACAAAAACTCTGTTTTTCACACACATACCTACTTCATCCCCAAAATAAACTGATTTAGTAATAAAATAAGTCACTGCAATTAACAAAGATTAATTTATTTGGGGGTGAACTCCCACGTACTGCGAAAATACTCCTGACCTTATTCCTTATTAAACTGTTAAAACTGTTAAAACTTTCTACACGGTCATTTTTAGTCCAAATTTGATTATACATACTAAACACTATCTGAATGTCTCCCAATCACGAAAGACGACTGTCGCATTGCCATGATCTTTCTGCATTCATGATGCCGGATAGTCGTGTGTCATTAAGTTTCTTTTTATTTTATCCGTCAACGGCATTCTATATATAATTATGTCTAAAAAGTGAAATTGCTTTCTTAAGTATTGTTCGAGTTCGTGATGAAAATAACTATTGTTTCCACTTGGATATTATTCCACATTATTGTAAATAATATTGTTCTGTCTTCTTCCTAAGCACAAACAATGACAATTGGAGACCTCATTTGAGAAACACAACTCTTTTATTTTTTTGGAAAATCTAGGTAACATATTACTTTAGTTTCGGAATTCCAGGATTAAAAACACACACAAAATATAACATTGATAAGGAAAAAAGTAGATAACATACAGCTCATCTAAAAAGTAAAGTACTACATCTGTACCAAAATTATGGACAAATTACACGAAGAAATATTAGATTGGCCAATTTCCGAGGAAATCGAAAATTTTAATTGAGGTTGTGAAAATGATTTTATTACTTTAATCTGAACACATAAGTATATTTTTAAACAGTTTTTTTTTTCGTTTTAGTAGGGTGTAAACAAACATTTTCCGAGCATATTTTCAACACTTCATTTTTTAAAAAGGTATCATATTTACATCAAAACATTGTAATCTATGAAACTACGAAGAACTCTGGTTAACACAGTACAAATAATATGGTTACCCCAGTACTAGTAATTCTTTTGTGCATCTCCAAAGTTTACTTTCCTAGATACGAGTTGTTTCTCCTGATTAAATCGTTTTTTTTCACAATTCAGTTCTCTGACAACATTCTTAGTCTATATCCGAGATATAACAGAATTATTGCAGTCACAAGAAAGTTTCTAAATAAATCCAGTAATAAAATGATACCTTTCGGTCAAGAGAAAATGGCGACGAGCCGGAAATCGAACCCGGAATTTCTGCTTGATCGCAGGGGTGTTAACCACTTCACCACCTATTCAACTGTACACTACCGACGTTAGGCCCGGGGTAATTTTTTTTCCAAACGGGTGGAGTAGTTGTTAACACCCCTGCGATCAAAAGAGTTGTCTCGGGTTCGATTTGCGGCTTGTCGCTTTTTCCACTTGGCCGAAAGTAGTCACACATCTTCTCCACGTATAGGTATATGGAAAAAGTATACGTATCAATAATAAAATGTTTTAATAATGAGAAAATAATAGTCCCAAGAGAAAATCCACCGAATCAAATGTGTAACCTTTGGAGTTTATTTTAAATATCGAGAGTCCGGACACATGTTGCGACACGTCCTCTGGTGTGTCGCTGCACATACGAGTGCACATGTCACCCCAGTGGCACGGCCACGCCTTCCACTGCAAATGCAGTCTCATCGCGTCACTGCGTGGCGGCACGCGAAGGAGGGTGTCGCGCACGGGCGGAGGGGAGGGGAGGCAAGGGCGCGGCCGCCGGAAAGATAGGTATCTGTGTAAATACGCCTGCCCCAACCCCTCTGCCACACACGAACACAAGACGAGAAAAATGGGGAACTAGTTGAGCCCGCGTGAAGATACAAGAGGTAAAGGAGCATACTGAAGGTTGGAGGTAGATAATGGTTACTCGTCAGTTCATTCACACATTTATTGATCTACAATCTTCCGTCTACCGATTTGTGAATCGTAGTGGATATTTCCCCTCGATGGTTCACAATCTGGATGATCCAAGTAAAAGAGGTGGAGTAAGCGAGGTCGCAGCAGGATTCTATGGATATTACTACAATTAACGCCCTTTATATCATCCAATGACATAAATAATTCAAGGCTTACGACCTTAAACGGACGAACAGTATATATTTTTATAACAGTAATTTAATTTATGTGTACCACCTGTCCACGACTTCAACATAAAATCAAAACTTTTAAATCACAAAACTTATATGTTCGTCCGTTATAGGTTAAGTCTTGAATTATTTCTTCTAAGGCGTCCTACGCAGCCAACTTACTGAATCCTTTACCGCGATAGGGTAAGTGGAAATGAAATCCTGTCCAGTTCAGTATCTCTACTAAAAGAACGAATAAGTACGTTCTGATACAAACGTTTAGTTTGAGAAACGAGCTGAACGAACCATTCAAGTTAAAGACATATTTGAAACGAGTGTCCCGGTTCCCACTGAAATAAACGCAACTTTACTGTGAAAACGGTGTAGAATAATAACACCAAAATAATATTTTTTTGTGGGGCTTTACAGCTCGTCGACATCTAGGTCATTAGAGCTTTTAAAATTTGTACAGGTAGGGAAAATCCAGTTACGCACTAGGAAGAGCCAACATGACTCTCCCCGCGTGTGGGACTCGCCGAATGACTCTACCATACCCACTGAAAACCCTCCTGAATTGCAATTCAAAACTCAAATATCAACATATCTCAAAACACTACATATATCATTACAAAAAAGGAGAAGAAAGAGGAAAATGAAAGATACCCTCGCGTCGGGATCGAAAAGAACAAGAGGTGACGAAGGAAGGTCAGGAAAGAGAAAGGAAGGAGCATGGCACAAGTAAGTGGAAGTAATGTCAGACTCAGGTCGGGGCGCCGTATTTGTCAAACACGTACTTACTAGATGTAAGTCCCCAGGGGGGTAAAAATAATTCATGCTTTAATTGTTAATGTATCTTATTCTGCCGTAACCATCTTCGCTGTAGCTCTTCCGTGAAAGTCACCCGCACTCCTTTCTCCGTTATCTACCTCCCCTTTCGACGCTTGTCTGCTGTGACCTCTCTGAAGTTGTCAATTATGGAAGAATTGAGCACAGACAGATCGGTGCGCTGCATCTCTATACTGCAAACCCAAAGCGGAATATTGGAGAGGCTGAGACGGAAGAGAATGGGGAAGAAGATTATATTTAATGTTAATAAAAAAAGAGAAAATAAAGGATAGGAGAGGTGTTGACACAACATAAGGTTAATATTGTACATGTTAACATAGACATGGTTTTTAAAATACTTATCACATTATTTGTCACATTCCTTTATTCTATCCTTCTATTTTTCACCTTAAATAATATTACTGTTTTTGACGACTTAGATCATTTTGTTTTGAACCATAGTGTAATTTACTCACCATTACAACACATCTGTAGTTATTTTTAATCATTTACACTACTTTTATATCATTATTACATAATTAACATGTCAAAACATACTTTTTGACCACATTGCAGTCCTTTTCAGTGCTCCCAACAATAACACGATGGTAACGAACGAAGAAAAGTTCCAACAATACACAAGACTACAATCGTTGCCATTTATATTTGTTTTAGGTAGTATTTTTATAATCGAGTGTTCTGAAAATTAAAGAAGCATGTTTAATTTTCCTACTTTGTAAAAGGGAGTTAATGTGGGGGTTGACGAGCGCAAGTCAGATAAGCATGAGCAAATGCTAGAATGGACGATGCTTTAAAATGAAATTATAAATGAATTTTCTTTCATGACAGTCTCTAATTTTCAGTCTCGTATGCCTGTATTCACAGTATGCATCCATTGCTAAATGCATTTAATATTTAGCAACGTTGCGCCTTACTACACACACGAGCTAACTATGCGTTTCGCATGAAAAGTTAGGGTGTATTGAAAACGTTATTGAAAGATTTACATGATTAAAAATCGTCACCTTTCCTTTTCAGAAAAGTTTTGAAGGATTTGAATTTTTAAAAAAACTATTTCTTTTTTCCAGGGATGCTCCTTTTTTTACTAGCTGAAAATTTGCTGTTTTTCTCTCATGGTTAAATTGCGTGTTTTGATCTTGTTCCTTCCTTTGCTTGTGCCAATTAGTGAATACGTTGATTATAATAGTTTGAGTCAAAAATATTTTAGCACAGAGTGATGTCTGCGTAATGGACCCATCAAGCTTTGTAAATTGAAAAGGGTGCATATCTTTGTACTAATATAAAAACTTATAAATAATTATAAACGTTCTTATATATAAATAAAATTGTGATTATGAACAAATTTGAGTCAACAGAAACATAGCGAGACTATTTTCATTACAGTTTTAGAGTATTAAACATGTTTAAATGGAGCCACAAAATGAGATGCTCGCAATTTCATTACATAATACAATCTAAGGATCTTCCCACTTGCACATGTTCCATCCTCAGAAAGCACAAGGAGAGGACAGATATACAAAGAAAGGCAGAGAAAGTGCTGGCTGCATAGGGAGAGACGTAGGTAGTGGAAGGAGAGGACACGTCACAGCTAGGAATAGAGACCGTCACGGGTGATCGGTAGCATGTGCAGAAGAAGGGTGAAATAGTCACCAAGAAGAAGACAGTTTCGTTGTCAGGATTTCACGCCTAATGAACAAGTGCGCACACTCACTACGTCGGCAAGTGAAGACCTCGAGCCAAAGCGTGGACAAACAACGACGAGAGTCTTTGGATTTTATGGGGCGTTATGTGGAAAAGAATTCACAGTGTTGTTTACATGAAGGTGGTTCTCTCTCTGGTAAGATATATATCAATTGAAAAATACGTGCGAAATCACGCTTATATATTTGTCAATTGTAGCATCTTGTATAATGACATACACTTCATTTGCTACCGCCGTTGCGTCACCAGATAGTTATTACAGAATCTATAGGCGCAACTTAACAATAAGCTGGATCAAGGATAGTACTTACAGAAAATTTATAGTTCTGTAGAAAATTGAATGCACTAAAAAATTATTTCAAAACCAGAGACCAATCTTAACTAAAACATTTCAATAATGCTTGAGATTGAAAATGCAATTCAAGTACAGTACAATGTGCTATTTTACTTGATATGAAGGAAATTCCTCAGATGACAATAATTTTGAGGAATTCTGAAGATGGAAATTGGACGTTTAGATACAAATACTTTGATAATGAAAGCGTTTTAAGAGAATATACCCATCAAACCCTAGTTATTTAAATGGAATTAGTATATTAAAAAAGTTAGACTTTATGAGACAGTGGATAACGAAATGCACTATTCATAAAGAAAGAATTACTTCTTGTCTGGTTTGGTAAGAGTTGCTTATCGTATCCATTTATTTTGATAAAATATATAGTATTCCGAATTAACTTACGTGGAATTTAATTAGAATGTATTCTACACACTCAAAGAAAAATTAGCACAAAACTGCAGATGCAAAGGCCAATTGGAGCAGAGCCCAATTGCCAGACATAACAAGTAATTAGAGTGGAAATATCCTTTGGAACTAAGTTGAAAATTTAAATAGGTAACTTATCAAGTTCCTACGATAAACTATGAGTGTAAATGAATGAAAGAATATAGCTCTCCAAGAAAAATTAAATATTTTCCAAGTTTTTAAAATTTTGAGTGTGTACTATCACATAAATTTGACAAACTTTAGGGTAGCACTAGAGCCCCAGTAATAAAAGTAGTAATAATAATAATAATAATAATAATAATAATAATAATAATAATAATAATAATAATAATAACCAGCAGAAGCTGAGATGTATTAATGAAATAAAATAATAATAATAATAATAATAATAATAATAATAATAATAATAATAATAATAATAATAATAATAATAATAATTTCCATGCGGGTGCTAGTCTCCCATCGGGCGCCTCCCCAGGTGACGGATAGGGGAACGATCATCCCTTGGATGGGTACCGGGAACATTAAATACCCGTAATAATAAATACATACATAAGTTCTGTGCTCACATTTACGAAACGGAAAATACAAGAGTTCCAATTTAAATAAGGGGTCTTGTCAAAGTCGTCGAGAGAAGGGGGTGAGAGACGGGTGACAGAAGCGCATCGCACCCTGACAATGAGGGCGCAAGAACAGACGAACGTCGCTGAACATCTCTAATGAACAAAGATTGAGATTCACTCGACGCCAGATGGTGTAGAAGAGACAAGTGAAGCGAGGGTCTGGAACGCTACTTGCCTGACTGCATCTTCTTCCCGAAAACGTCTTAAGTCTCTGTAAGAAGCGACGGAGGGTTTTAACATGTCACGCAGCCGTCAGAAGGTTCAACAGCCAAATGTCACGCTAATTAGAGCGCTCAAATTTGAGTTCATTCAACAATTCGAGAATGAAATCATGTTGTGGCGTAAACCCAATGTCTTCGAGCAGTGGCGTATCTATTGGGGGGGCTATAGTTCCCCCCCGCCCCCACTGCAACAGAACTCTCAATAGATAAAGGCATACTTTGCCACTTTAAACAATTTATGAAATTGTTTATTAATATTGTTATTTACTATTTAATATCACTAATTGTTGGTAGTCTATTTGATGACTTGATGTATTTTATTTAAAGTTAATATTTACAAAATTTGTGCTGTATAACCGTGATTTTCAAACAGAAATGCTCCACAGATCCCTACTCGGTTATCCTTCCCCCTTCATTGCGGTCTAGATCCGTCACTGTCTTCGAGCTTATTCTTCTCTCATTTCCTGTTTTAAAAAACGCAATATTACTGGTGCGTCGTAGGGTATATGGCGTTATAGATATTACGCAGAAATTTTTTTTTAAATAATAAGTTTGGAAAACTATGTAATATGAAAAATATTTAAATCAAACTTACTCACGAAAATTGTCAAGTTAAGTAAAAAAAATTTTCGTCCTTTCAAATGGATAATAAGATGGTATTGTCTGTAAATATGCCAATAAATATGTCCGTCGATTCTGTCAAAGCTTTTTGCTTATTAAAATATTGACAGAAAAGACAATGCCATCTTATTATTTAATTATAATTTGAACATCCTTTGTCAACACCTCACGTATAATCATTCTACCCTCAAATGGAATTAGAAATGTTCATTCAACAAAGGAAATGCGTTAAAACACAGTATTGAAGCAAGTATTCCATGAATATGTAGTTTAAATCTATTCTTTCCGGGGGTGTATATTTGTTTGGTAAACAATAAAAATCTATCACGCTAAAAATTAAAAAAAAAGTGTTGAGCCAAATTTAAAACGATAAAAAGTCAAATTGAAGGAGGTATCTCATAGTTTTCGTTTTGAATAAGAAAAAATCGGAACCTCTTTTTACACAAATAATTTTAAGAGAATTACCACTCAATTTGATAAACAAGAGGCGTATCAACAGGAAAATAGCATTACTTACACATTGTCAGAAGAAATAAATGACATAAAAACATTTCAACATTATGCCCCATACGATAAAACCAACAATTCCTGATAACTCACTCTGATAACTTTATTTCATATCACCTTATCACCCAACGTTTTCTTAATTCGTACATGCACTGAAATATTCTGTGCATTACCCCTCCGTAAGTCGGATTTTGCTGTCAGAGACTAATTAGGCTTTTCGAGAGAATCCTTTATCAGCTTCATCTTTGTTCGGCGCTTTGCTTCAGATCCTCTGGAAGTGAATGTGCATCTCCCAAGCCACAGAACCATCTGCTGTTCAAAGCCCAATGGTTTATTTTAAACGAACGTCAGCGATACGGAGCCAAGCGAAGCAAAGATTGGCGAGCGAAACAAGTGTGGAGTAAATCAGGAATGAAAAGAGAAAGTGAGATGAAGACTAGAGGACAGACGAGATAAACCAAAGAAGATTGTAAGCGAGAAATACGACACAAGATTTATTTTTTATAAACCCACTGTTTTGGATTGGCTAGAGTATAGCTTATTTATACATATTTAGACAGAAAATGTAGTTATTCGAAACGTATTTAACATGGTACATGAAAGAAAATACAATTTTGAAAAGTAGCCCCAAATACCAATAATACCAAAACATCTACATTAAGGAGTACAATTTTCTGTAGAGATCAATGAAAGAGTTAAGAAAAAATTAAAGTAATCCACGCAAACAAATGCTGCGAGTACTCAACTAGTTAAAGAACGTAGGAGTTCCTCACATATCTCCAAACACCGATGCCAAGTAATCGAGTTCTACTCAACACTCGTTTGGGGGCATATTGTGGGATATTTTAAACTTTCACTAGAACGTTACAATGGGGATTACGCTAAATAATAGACGGTTCCAGCTATATGAACGTATTCAGTAATACGTTTCTATCATTAGCTAAGAAAAACCTTACCTTGAATTAGGGATAAAAGAGAATGATAATGCATAGTGAAGGATGTCATCACTGAATGAGATAGAGAACGAGAAAGGATAAAGGAATACTGGAATGAAAATATAAAAAGACAAGGAAAGAAGAGTGTAAATCCCGGTGAATGATAGTTGTGTGTGAATACAGTTAGGAGATATGGGGTCAGAAGAGGGAAATATAGGAAGAATTGTAGCCAAGAAAGTCGTAGAACAGTCAGAGGACCCCCAAGGAAACGGAGCAGGCAAAACTACAAGTCCTCCGTTCCGCCACATAAGTCAACGCCTTCTGTTCAGTCTTCTTTGGAGTCCAAAATATTCGTAGTGTTTATCTCATGTGATGAATATATTGTCTTCGACACATTTATTGAGCAACCTACAAAAATTAATCATGGTAGATATCCATTTAAACTTCCCTTTAAATAACATCGTCCTCAAAAACTACGCTTCATAGACAGTCTTATGATTATTTTCTTTGTATTATTTTCTATATCGGCGCTTAGGTTATTTATTTAATAAAATTATAAAACATTTTACGAAGTTTTCTTTTAAAAAAAGGATGGAAATGTCCCATAGAAATGAACGTGTATCCAACTTATTAAAGCGTTTGTCTCAACATCTTTTGTGCACAACAAAAACACACACAAAAGAAATTAAAACAGGAACATCACATCTAAGCAGGATTTTAACCCATTCATCACTCATTCGTTTACAAAACTTTCAATCATTGAATGGCTTACAGATATTTTAATGACGAGGATAAAATGAAAAATTTTAATTCCAGAATTTATACATTTATTAAAAATGGTTAAAGTAAAGCAATATATTGTAGACCACCTGGGACAGACAGAAATGGACTTCAGAACTTTTTGTATTCTAATGGCATTCTGACTTCTATCGAAATTCCCAGATCTCCACCTACACTGTGTGTTGTCTGTTGCATGTACTCCAATAACAAAATAATGTTTGCCAATTATTTTTCAGTATAAATATTTTGACATTTACAAAGAGAAAGTGTTTCCATTTCAAACGCGTGACAGTCGTGTTCCAGTCGTAGTTGTGTGAGGATTGCAACTCGCGTGCCCAAATTAGCGTGACGCGCCAGCGCATGTTGACAGACACTTCGTTCGCGTCAACGCTTCTTCTTACAGCGAGACACTGCCACATCGCCCACGCTCCAACACATACAGGCTCTTCACTTTTCACTTTCCGAGGGATAAAAGAGAAAGATTTTAACAGATCTGTGAGACAAAGATTTTAACGATCTCTCTTCTGACTGTGTCTCTGACTCATAGAGGTTTCCTTAGAAATAATAATACTAGTAATTGAAGTTTTAATCGTAATTAAAATAATAATAACAATTGCATAAATTACAATAATTATTATTATTTTCCTCACAGATAATGCAATGCCAAACACAAATAACATACAGAATACAATAGCTGAGAAAATTTCAATATACACTCTTCTTTCTCAGGAAGTTCATAGAACTTGGAAAGTGAAACAAGTCCATATAGTCCCAATAGTAAGTTCTGCAACAGGAGTAATTCCAAAAAACTTCCATTCCAGTTTAAAAACATTAAATTTACCCAAGTACATTTACATTGCTCTTCAGAAAACCATAATTATTGCAACACCCCATATAGTTAGAAATATTTTATTTCTAGAAAATTTAAAAGGAACTGGACATTTGACCACTAGGCTAATGCCATTTTATCAATCAGCATTTGCTGAAAAAAATAACTACAAATAAAATAATAATAATAATAATAATAATAATAAAAGTTTACTTGTGTTCATCCCTACATGCTGCACATAAACCATTTTATCCAAAACCCAGAAGAAGTGCCAAGGCTTTTGCTGGAAGGGAAAACGTACACGATAGCCAAAATTGACAACCCATCCGAACCCTCAGCTTATCGTCCCATTACTTGCCTTCAAACTATATATAAAATCATATCATCCTGCATCACAAGGTTAATAAATGAACTTCTCCGGTTCCATAACATCTTAGCAGAAGAACAAAAAGGATGTAGACGAGGCACGAAAGAATGCAAAGAACAACTTATTATGGACATCATCATCCACGAGCAGAGTTTTAAGAAAAATTGAAACTTATCGTGCTGCTTCATTGATTATCAGAAAGCCTTTGACTCGGTCCCGCACTCTTGGCTCCTTGAGGTTTTGAACAACTAATCTTGGTAGGCTTTCTGGAGAAAGTAATGATGTGGTGGAACACCTGTATCCTCATACCCGACAAAGGAGACCAAAATGGTAGAATTCCCATAAAGCGAAGTATATTTCAGGGACATTCTTTAAGTGCCCTGTGGTTCTGTGTTGTTTTGAATCCTCTTTCACACATTCTCCAACGAGCTTCTATGGGTTTCTGTGTGAAAGGCAACCTGAACTCATCCACTGTGTCTCATTAATTATACATGGTTGACCTGAAGCTGTACGCTCCAACCAATACACAGCTAAAAGAATTGATCATACTCACTGAAATGACTTCCATGGTAGTTCAAATGGCGTTTGGATTGGACAAGTGTATGCTGACAAAGGCTGCAGAGAAAGTTAACAAGTATACCAAATTGAAAAAAATGTGGAAAACTGACAGAATTGATATAATTCCAATCAGTATTTCAGCAACTGGCATTGTCCCCACAGACCTGATCAGAAATCTAGAGAAATTGAACCTTCCTCGACATTGCTGTACCTCTAAAGAACCTCTTGCGGAAACGTATGCAGAGAACGTTAAGAAATATGCTGCATTGACAGAAGAACTTAAAGCAATGTGGCATCAGGAGATAGTTTCCATCGACCCAATTGTCGTATCAGCGACCGGTGAAGTGCTACGAAGTCACGTGGGATATGTAGAACAATTTAATATCTTACATCAACGTCAAGCTATATAAAGAGCTGTCATTCTCGATACATGCCGTATTGTCAGAAGATTTTTATGGCAATAACACCGGAGCCTACTTCTCTTGGTTGCAAAACCGGACATGAGTAAAAAAAAATCCAGCAAGATCTGGGATAGTTCAACAAATTATTAATAATAATCCAATAGTAATTTCTGCAACTGGAGTTATTAAAAAAACTAAGACACTAAGTTCAGAGACATTAACCCAAGTACCCAAGTACATTTACATATCTGTTAAGGAAGTCATTATTATTGTAACATTAGAAAGATTTTATCTTTAGCAAAATGAAAAGGGAATGGATTCTTGGCCACTCAACCCGTGCCATTTTATCAACCAGTATTTGCTGAAAAAAATCAACAATTTAAATAAAAATAAAAATATAAATAAATTCAAAGAAATAATAATAAAATTTGTACAATTGAACACCAAGTGGGTCAGATAGATATGCAAATTTCCTAATTTGTTTTCATGATGATTTTTTGAATTATATTTTTACATGAAAAATTAGACGATAGACGTCAAGTGAGTCAACGTTATATGGACTGGTCTCAATGATTTGTTCAAATGATTTCATAGGATTCTATACCTAAAAGTAAGGACTCACCAAAAGTCTGAACCCTCAAGATGCGAGGTCACTAAAAACATTAATATCCATCATATTATTATTTTTATTATATATCAGGTGAAATAACTGAGGCCCTTTTATGTATCTTATTCATACAGACGAATATATTTCATGAATATTCCTAATGGTGTAAATGTTGAGCACTAAAAATACCGCTATAACAAACGCTAATACGCGCTATTCCCTCTCATGAATGGTATAATAAATAAAATAATCTTCTCATTATTGTCACTTCCCCACTTCTATCAGCTTTTCATATCTCCGCTACCCCATAGAGTAAGATACATTATCATATAGGCAGTAAAATATTTCGCAAACTGCAGCGAACACGACGCTTGGATTGCGAAGATGACAATTACTACAATCTCGTGCATTATCACCGTAAGTACTGCGGTACGCATAGCTCAAA
This sequence comes from Laupala kohalensis, assembly GCA_002313205.1. Taxonomy (NCBI): domain Eukaryota; kingdom Metazoa; phylum Arthropoda; class Insecta; order Orthoptera; family Trigonidiidae; genus Laupala; species Laupala kohalensis. Next base: position 990,552 of record NNCF01126718.1, on the reverse strand, counting down.
GAAACACATATTAGGCAACTAACACATCTTGGAGAAAAGCGTCTCAGTAAAAATGAAGAAGAGGAATGTTCTCAAGAAAAATAATGTTTTTTCCCCTTAAGCTAAATCCCTGCTTTTGCAGATACACGTTAAGTCACTTCAATAAATTCGCACCGTCTGAACGAAATGAAAATTTTCTTTTCCCTAAGTCCCTTTGGACAAGAGTTAGCGCTTAGTTGAACGTAAAAGAAAATACCTGATTTGCGAAAAAGGAATTCGGAGAAGGGAAGTCAATCAAGAGATAACAAAATGAACTCATTAGTTTGCGCAATAGTAACTCACCGCAGTATGCGAGAAAAGCGTGATTATTCAAAGAAAGATTCATCTCTTGAGCAATGAAAGTGTTTTTCTTATCATATACTCTGCAAAAAGAACAGTGAACAATAGTGACATAGCATTTTCACTTGTCAATGTGGCTACCATGTCACATGTTCTAATTAAACTGTGAACTTTTAAATATATTAAGTAATTTTTCCTTTTTTCAGTTTTCATTTTAGATTATGTTTTCGAAAACACATCGAGTAATTTTAAAAAACTTTATCGCATCAATATTTTCATAATCAACCACATCCAGAACCCTAACTTCATCCTCACCCTATGAAGAGAGATCACGTTCCTTTTTGTTTGGATGTAAATATTTCAAATATTTTCATGAAACGTTAATAATATTTACAGTTCTACAATTCGTTGATTACGTTACTATACGAACCGATTCTTTGAATATGTCATTCGAATGACACCGAATTCGGGAGAGAAACCATATGTAAATTTATATGAATTAGAATATCATTCAGAACCGGGTTTTTCTCCGTTTTTCCTTCGGGTAGAGGCGGATTTATTATACAGGTTCTCTTTGTCTAGGGGCGTGTTTATTGTAATAATAAATCGTGAATTTAGTGTTTTTTCAACTCTTATGATTTTTAAACACTATACTCAGAATAATCTATAGTTCGATAATAACTTGTACATGTAAATTTACAAACATATTTGCGTTAAATTACAAACATATTGACATTATATATGTATTATAACTCGCAGCTAACTTTTTATCTTATCTAGGAACTTTTGCTGAAATTTTTGAATCCGCCTCTGCCTTAGGGCCCTTGATCGGAATTGATGGGATGGTCCCTTGCTTGCTTCCGGAGAGTAAATTAGTTTATTGTCCTCCACGTGGTCATACGCAGTTTGTACTGTTTTTTGACAATAAATTTAAAATTTAAATTTAAACACGTATTCTACTTCCTGGAATTATCAAAAGGACAGCACATAATGAAAGAAATTTTCATTAAAAATGCAAGCTTTTAAAGGAATCTTCTACAGTTTTAGGCAACAATTGACAAATAAGTTTTTAAAAATTTAAAAGAGAATATTTTAAATTATTAATAAATTAATAATCGATCAGAAAAGTTATTTTTCGAAAGTATAATGCGAAATTATACAACTTGTTTTGTATTAAAAGCATATTTAAAAAAATAAAACAAATTGAGGTTCGATGTGGCCCATATTTTTAAGACAAAATTTTCTCTGAATATTTATAATAATATTTCTTGTTTGTCACAATCTGGACACGGACGTGAACACTATCTCTGTTTTTATTTTGATTCGGGGTTATTTTGTGTACTTTGATGGGAGATGGTCCTTTACATCTTCACACATACTTAGCTGCTTCTTTCGAAATAAATTATCTATTTACACTGTTGTACCTGTTCGTAAAGAAAATAAAACACTAACTTGCTCTCATCAAAGCATTGTGAGAGAGCTATCGCGTAAGAAGCTGCCTCGCCCAATGTAAACAAGGCAGATGGATACACGGACAGTGACAGGATAGGAATTGAGGGAAATCATCCGGACCACGAGAGGTTCGCTGAAGGACAGTGAGGGTGGACAAGGGGTACAGGGAGGGCGCATCGCTCCAATTCCGATCGTCCACCCAGGAGAGCCACAACTCGCTGCTACTTTACGACTCTCCAGGGAGAGCATGACTGACTGGTCGGGAGATCCAACGTAATAGAGGCAGGACGAAACTGATCGGACACAGGAGGGGATGCTACGAGTATATACCTATACATCGCAACAACAAAAATACTCAAGTGAAGATTAGATAAATATATATTACGACACAATTATTCGTATCAGAGTCCCTATCTTCCTTGTAAATTATAATTAAATATGCAAATTATAAAAAAATAAATGAAATCTATAAAATGTATTTTTAAAGAAGTTATAAGATACATCGTTAAATATTTTTGGGAATCACATATTTCTGTAAAGCCTCAACCGAAACTGATTTTTGGACACGAATATGTGATAACTTTGGTCTCGAGAAACTGGAGGAGGTCAGGGAATCGAACCTCCTCCTTTACGCATGAAACATTTGTAGAAGAGGTGTCATTTTAACAAAAAGAACCAATTTCACGATGTGAGTATCTAATAAATATTTTCTCATAGTACATTATAATAATATTATTAAAAAATCGTATTTTGATAGGAAATTAGATAAGTGAAAAATTAATATTGTATTTTAAATTTCACTAATTAACCCTTCAACATTTTTTTAAAAATACTCCAATGGAGATTTAATCGTGTTTTTAAAAGTGGATTATATATTTTAGCTTGTCCCTAAAACGTAAGATGAAATAGAAGTGCTGACCTTTTCCCCAACTATTAGACAATTTTTTCTAACATGCGCTTAATTAAATATTACACACGTATTAAACATACTACTGTCTTTACATATGTATACAGTAGTATGTGGTTAAAACATTTCACTCACACTTGTCCAGGAAAATAATACTAAGATAGAACCCAGAGATCAACTAGACTAAAATAAAATCAGTAAGGGATCGTAAAGAAATACCAAGGAACCCAACGTTGAGCCTCTTGGGAATCCAGAAGGTCAAACACGAAAGGCCACCGCAGATAGGCGTTTGAATACTTAGTAGCTATATTCGCTGCAAACCATGGGCCGTCAAACAAGAGTTACGAGTGTTTTCAGTACGGAACTCTTCAGCCAGGGGAAAATTTTGTAACCAAGATAGATTTTTCTTCACTTTCGAAAAATATATATTCAAAACAATTCGAAGTAAATGAAAGAGCGGAGGTGAATAGTAATATTTTCAGTTTGTAATAATCGTTTTTTGTTGTTGTTTTTTTTATAGAAATTTTACTTGAAAAAGTATTTGCTACAGTCAAAATTCACGATGTAATTCACAACAAATGAACACCAAACTTTCGAAGCACATTTTAATCGTTCAATCTAAATAAAATGTAAATAATTTAAGACTTACGACCTTATGACGGACGAATACTATATATTTTGTGTCATTTTGTGAACTTTATATCCCAAAATATATAGTATTCTTCCGTCATAAGGTCGTAAGTCTTTAGATATTTATTTAATTTGATTATGTAACAGATGTTAAAAGTAACTAAATAAAATGTGTCTCTACTCACATAAAAAACTAAAATTTTAACACATTCTTCTTTTTAATTTGAGAGTAATTAATTAAAAATCGAAAAATAATACAATATTATCCTGTATCCAGTTTATCTCGTACTAGCTTGTAGCTTTTAAAACAAAGCTCTTGGCACAAAAAACATACGAAGTAGATACAACAGAGGTTACATACTCAGGTTTTCCTTCGTATGTCCTAAATTTTTACAAACTAAGTATGAATGGTTCATTTTTTCCATAATTTCTCATTTAAAATTAAAATAATTTATTCTGAAAAAAGTTACATTTTGATAAAATCATAAGTTTAATTTCTGTACATTTATACTTTAAAAAAACTTTTTGATTTTTGGGAAATATATTGTAAACTTGGAAAATAAAATTAATTTCTTTAAAATGAAACTTCATTTCGCTTTTTCTTCAGATAAAACTTAATTGGTATAACCTAACATTCGTAACACATCTCATTTCTCTGGTAATCTAAACTGAAATAAATCACTGGGTTCAATTTCGCGTACCTCAGTCGACATCCAATTTTCCAGAGCCTCTTCACCACCACGCACTTACCACTCAAAAGAATCCACCCTTTACTTTAAACCGCTTGAGACCCACCCTCGTGCAAACACAACTACACACTCTAACAAAGGGAAGTTTTCGTGTTTACAGAACAGTCCCCGCCACAACAATACTCCCTGCGGCTAATGTGCGGGACAGATGGTATACTTTCACAGACCAAACTTTCGTCGCCCCTTTTTTTGCTTTTGAAAACTGTTTTGCGGTACGGCCCAAGTCGCAAAATTTATGATTTTCAAGTCATAACGCGAGACGATTTGAACACATAAATCCAGGAGATGGTAGATGGTGCGAACGGCGTCCTTTGTCGCCGTCGGAGGAATTTGCATCTATTGGGCCTTGGAAACAGCTGCGGGAAAGAGACACGCGGAGGGGGAGCAAGTGGGCCATTTTATTTTTATTAATCCGCCTTTAGGCCCCTGGAGAAGAGATACTTGGATCAAACGGGGATGGGTAAGACGCCACAGGAGACCGAATAAGGGAGGGTTGAAAATTTCTCTCCCTCCCCTCTAAACACGTACGAAGGGAGGCAAATTGCAAAGTAGAGTACAGCTACCGGTAAGCAGACTTTCCCGTTGCGTCGAGTTGCCGTGTTTTGAGTTGGCGGAGCCCATGAGACCGCCAGTACTATCTTTTTGCGAATATCCCACAGTTGGGCATTAATAAAAACTTTCCACATTTTATCTCGTCGGTCCAGCTGACGCGTCATGATACTCGATAGCTGCCTCGGTGTCTCTTTAGTAGTCACTTCAGCAATCTCTTACAGCGTGTTGATGACTTATTACCAGCGAAACATCTGGAAGAAGAAATGGGACTCAAGAAAAACTGTGAGCTGATTGTAAGATGATCTATCCGTTTGCGTCGTGAGTGTGACAGAGACAATATCTTTTTCAGCGAATAGTACACAGTAAGCGCTCAAAATAAATAGTAGTAGAGCGCTCTGCCAACTCAGCTTGCGAGAAGTCTTCTTGTACGAAACGAGATGAAGGGAAGTTGAATGCAATAAATTAGTGAGGTTGTGGTTGGTGCTAATCCTAGCGCGGATTCACTTCACACTGGCGATGAGGCAGCGAACAGCGGGGGGGGTGATAATGTTGGAGAATGAGGATCTGAGGTGGCTTTGGTTGTGGCGGGCGAGGGGTGAAGTGATTTGTCGGGGTGTTTAAGAAACACGAGACACGTGGGCACAAAACACTTGTCACGAGAACACAAACAAGCTGATTGTTTGGCAATAGCGCGACTACTAGTCACGCTAAGGTTCGGCATGATACTTGTAATTTCTTTATACTGATACTAAAAATTCGTTTAACATTTTTAACTAGCTACTAATTTGACCAGTTATTTGGTACAAGTACATCTCATATCTTGCTATGAGGCACACAGGCCATACGATAAATAATAAATAAATAAATTTAATGACCTTTAATGGACAAGTTACAATATAATAGACGTAAATAAATAAATAAATTAGCTTATAAATAAACAAATTAGCCGGTATCACGAGCATAACAAATATTCATTACTTCAAACAGATCAAAGCACTGAAGACATTTGCTACAAGTTTGATACAATATATCCAGAGAGCAGGGTTAATTGGGGTTTTAAATTCACATGAAATATCCAATCCATATTCTTCTGCACGTCAGAACTCGACACAAATCTGTTCCTCCCAACCTAACTTGTAACTTATTAAAGGCATTAGTTTTACTTGATGAACTCTGAAATACTTGGAATCTGTAACTCAGATCAAACACATCCTTTAATATTCCCAATAATATTCATTAAAGAGGATACGGTTAAGTATTTTGGTTATTAACGTCAGGGGAAGTAGGAGTATCCAGGGAAACTGTAGGAGAAAGTTTGTCCACAGTGACAGATTCTTCTGGGGTAAACTTGGGGCTTGAATCAGTGTCCTAGACAGTGGCAAGTGTGTGCACTCAACGATAAATTGCGGACCACCAAAAAATATCAAAAATTAAAATTATTTTTCTTAACTGCTCAACTCGGGTACTTAACACAGCATAAGTAAATAAAAGGAAAGTGAACTCATCGCAACATTTGTGGAAAATGAAAAAGAAAGAAATAACAAGCTTGTTCGAAGGTATGACGAGAGAAATTCAGATATACGTTTCATTCAGTGATAGCTACCGACATAATAAAACTCTAGATACATACATTATTAAAATTTAATTTTCAATAAATGTATTAACAGAAAAGTATTTTAATCCATCCAAAATGTTTTCATAAAAGTCGAAAACAATTTTGAATCAGAAATTAGCGTAACATTGTTTTAATTATGTATATGAAAAATTTCATCAAAATTACAGCGCACAATACATCTCGATAGTGAGGTTTCTCCAATCTAAATTCATGTCACTGTTTTCAAAGAAATATGAAAATTTACTTGCAACTGCTCAGTGCACACCTGCCATACACCAACTGGTTCCTGCCATATGCTGATCAACAAACCGTCCCTTCTCATGTACTTGCAGCATGGTAGTTGACAATATTGGACACAAATTGTTGCACATGCAGTCTGCAGTCACTGATCGCTTATGCAGATTATAATGTACACATCGCAAGTCCTTTCTCTATCCGTTAAGGCATGTAAATAGAAAACATTCTAAGTGCCAAAAAATGAAGTGTTTTTTTTCTTTTACGAAAAAATGTTCTCGCTGGGAATGCAAATGCTCTGGTAATTGGTCTAGGTAACTTCTGTTGATAGTTTAATTACTACGACGCCGAAAAGAAAGCGTGGGAGTATACCATTCATCGCGTAGCTAACGTGTAAATGTAATATAACAGTCGGGGATATCGATATAATTGTTTATTTATTTACTATTTTTTTCGATAATTGTTGTTACTTCAGGCAAAATGTTGGTTGTCAGGCATGGCACATTCTCTATGTTGGGTACTCCATATTTCTCCATATTTTAAATACTATTACTTCGTACAATTGTTTCAAAATAACACTTTAAAATTGAAAAAACAATTCTAAAGCACCGTCAGTCACATTAAGCAAATAATATATGAAGATTTTTCCATAATTGTTCGTGACAAATTACGGCGTTTAATCGTTTTCCTGTTTCCTGTAAAACCACGATTCTGACAATGTTTTCCATTTGTGACTCAATAACTCTTCACATTACTACGGGATGATAGATATCTGAAAATTGAAAAGCATTGACGTATGAGAAAATAATTACTGGAAATAAAATAATTTTGTTTTTCGGTGAAGTAAAACAGGATACTTGAAACTTGAAGAGCGTGACGAGAATCCAATCCAAAACCTCTTCTGGTTCAATTATCTTACCCAACCTATCAAATGAGGCGACAATTACCTCACAAGAGAGGGGTTCACGCAGTGGCGTAGGTTACACCTGTAGCTATAAACAGACAACTGTCGGCAATCGCTAAGTCATGGAAGGCAAAAGGCAATCAAATCATGTAATAGGAATCTGCAACATTCATCGCGCGCTGCAGGGAACCCGCTTCCAAACGGTGCCAATGCACGCCACCTGTGACGTCACACCCTCATTTTCCGCCCACTGCACAAGCACATATAGCGATATGGGAGGCCGTTTACACTCGCCCCGAGTCACAATAAGCCACAAGATCCGGATAGATTTAGTACAGATGGTTCCATCAAGTGTTATTTCATTAGTAACATCAATACTTTATCATGAGCGTATTTTATAAATTAGGAAGTAAGTCACTAACTCTTTAATCGGACATTCTGTAATTCCGAATGTTTATTTTCGGCAAAGACAGTTGATGAAAATTTATAAAAAGGTGCTGCTTTCAAATAATTTTCAGGCCAGGTTCTTGACGGTTGCCGTAAATTCATGGCCGTATCTCCATGGATTTTTTAAAACTTACCTTTTAGCATTAAATTATTGTTCTTAACATAAATGATAAATAAATATACAATAAAAATATAATTATAAATAAGCATAAACTCACGTTCGTTAGTTGTGAAAATAAGTCTAAAATTTTCAGAAGAAACCTCGATAGTCCGGAAAAATACTTGATCCGTTGTGCCTCGCGTCCGCAGCGTGCCGGATTGAAGAGGCTATTTTATTTGTGGAATACATTTCTCCAACTTTTAGGTGAGATGTACATTTTTTCAGAAATGTTTTGTAGACAAATCTCTTTTCAAGTTTCTTTCTCCTATCACCATTCTGAGTGCAAAAGAATAGACTGTATAATATTAATATGACTGGATCTAGTGACAAGCTGATATTATTAAATTTTATCGTATAGAGAATTNAGAAAGGAAGTCCACACTTATTTCTTCATTTTTTATGTCTTTCGGCGAGGTCTTCCACATATCCATTGGATTTCGGGGAGGGAATAGGGAAAGAAAGATGTTAGGTTTCCAGGGAACTTATTGTACCGAACCGACATTTGGAGTAGGTGTGGGTAACCCCACTGAAAAACCTCACCTAGTTCGGTCCGGCAGGATTTACCTCACGCTCTACCGCTCAGAGGTTACGTGGAAACGAAGACCTTCGCTGTCGGTTAACTTAAACTGGCAATACAGACTTTACAAGAGATTAAAATTTAACTAACTTTTATGAATTAATATCAATTTGTGTATAAATATTACATACAAACAAATCAGTTGATACATCTATTTATACTTAAGTAAAGAATATTTTTTACTAAATCTATTGAACAAATCTACAAAATATTCCAATTATTTCTGTATATCGATTTATGCACTATTTACTTTTTTGTGTGTATGTTTTAATTCATTGTTAAAGGAACAAAATTAATTTCTTTCTCAACTATCAGCTCATTATTGGGCCACTCTTCATGGATTCATTACAACGAAGGAACCACTTTCTTCCTCAAAGACTATCCTCAAAGCTAAGGCCACAAAGGCACGAGGGCAAGGGTGTAGAAAACCGAGGGGTGACTGTCGGCAATAAACTTGTCTACTCCCACCTGCACTAATAATAATTACGACCCCTAAGTGGGCGTTTCCGAAAAATCGCCGTCAAAGTGTCCGCTTTTCCCTTTCCCCTCGGCTCTGTTGTCGATGGGCCTGAGGCGAATGCCCTGCCCGCCCTGCCCTGTGTGCCCCTTCACCCGTCAGGTGAAGTGTACGAGTGAGGGTGGTGAAAGGGACACAAGAGATTCGAATGGGCAAGAAACACGGAAGGGCCATATGTCCTAAGGTAGTACCATCGATTTAATACTAGCTCGTTGGGTGGTACTCGTTTCCTTCCGGGTAAGATTTCAGATCTCCAGGGACTCGGCTAGTTCTGATTGGGTTTTGGGGTACGAAAAAAAATTAGATATTTCAATAAAATTTTACAGAAGACGATTTGGTTAGGTTAGTTTCCATAGAAAAGATTATGTTTGGAAAAACCGAATTTCGGACATTTTTCTTCTAAAATGTTGGAATTAACCAGTTTTCAAATGTCGTTAAGAAAATTGACATAAGTTTAAGATTGAATCATTATCGATCCATTTATTTAATCATTTATCCGTAGGATACGCGTCCTATAAAACGAGGTCAAAACAATAAGTAGTTATCCTCAGTGGCTATACGTATGTTCGACCGAACTAAATTGAACATAATCATGCATTCTTTAAAACCGGAGAATGATTCATCAGGTGTACTTCTCATGTCTAATGACACTTTGTCGGTTAAAATCCATTGTTCACAAGAAAAAATAACCACATAAAAATCGCAAGTATTTAAAGATCTTCACACATGGACTGTAGGAAACCAAAAAAGTACTAATCCTTGTATTAATTTCGGAATCTATTTTTGGAATAAGCTGACCCCTTCTGCAATGGTCGAGAAAGAGTATTATACAGGACATTCTTTATTTAGCGTCAGTTATCCAGGTGAAGCATGAGTATTTTCATAATTAATTATCTGTGGAGAAGGGAACAAGAGGCCACCATCACAGGCAAAACTTTCTGCATTAAAATCTGCTTCATAGTTTTTCATCTCTTGAAAAAAAACTCGTAAAAGCCAGAAAAGTGGCAGAGCGTACAGGCAACACGAAACATTTCATAAAACTAGTACGCGTAATATGTGGTGGTATAAGCAACCTTGCATGTTTTTGAATGTCTTTTAGTTCTTTTAGAATCAAAGAATAAACTATTATCTATCACATCTCCCAATAAAATTTGGATCTTGTGGGGCTAATAATTGAAAAAAATCTTTAAGTTGTGCGGGTTTATTTTCTGAAGAGACGCTTTTGAAATAAATTTATTACCAGTATAGTTTCAAATAGAATCGACTTAAAAAACTATCACACGTGTCTCAAATTTAATATAGATATGAAGACTAAATTTTCCCTGTCTTTCCCGATAATTAAGTAAGTTAAGAACTCGGGTCAAACCAGTGGCCTATTTTCAAGTACATTGTTGCTAATTAAACGGGACAATTAATGACTCGCAGTTTTTAATACGCCATTATTCATGAATTTCTGTTATAAGACTATTTTTAATATAAACTGGATAGAGAACATTACTGAAAGATTACCATAAGCTTGTCTAGCGCCTGGTACCCTCGTACTACCTATAGTAATCTATTCAACGTAAAAATAACTGAGATTAGTTATATCCGAGCTACATAAGTTGAATCCTTTAGGCATAGAAATAAAAATTTTACTAAAACATTTACCTACGGAAATACGTTCAGTAAAATGGCTAACACTGCACTTCAAAGTCGGGAAAGGTTTTTATTTTTTCAACGTAGCAGGTGCGCAATTTCGTAGTATAACAATCAACCCTTTCCACAACACAACCAACCAACTGCTCTCCGTCGCATTCTTCGTCGTAATTCCCCCCTCCCTTCGTCTCATCGTGTCATCCACAATGCGAGCTTAAATTCCGAAATATCATAACTAAATACTTATCTGACGGGCGGCAATTTCGCGATTGTGTCGCGTGCAGTTAGAGGGATCCTGCAGCCCGAGGTCCCGGGGTGAGGGTGTAATCCCATAAGCTTTAACGTTACAAGAGGGTAGCTGCGTGCGTTGACTACCCCCGCGAGCGGCAGGAAAACGACCACGAGGCGGTCTACAGTTGCAGACGGGGGCGGTTCTCGTAGAGGGAAAAAAGAATCGCGCGGCGTCTGTTCGCAGCTGCGAGGTGGATACTTGATCCGCGGGGCAGTTCTCTGACGACAACGGCGATCGTAAAGTGTGACGCGCGCTAACGAGACAAGAGGACTCTGGCAAATTATTAGGATTGCTCTTGCTTGGGATCCATGGGACACGGGGAATGCAGATATGAACAGCTTCAGTGATATGAGAAACTGCAAGTATAAAACGACCTTATATGCAGACAATTGTATTCTTCTTCACTCAGTACCATAGACGCTTGTCAAAGATTAAATCATTATTTTGTTATGTACATTTAATAAGTTAAAAATAAAATTGTCTGCATACAAAGTCGTTTTATACTTGCAAAATAATTAGTACCACACGTATAACAAACGAACTCAATACGAGAAAATGAAGGTTCAGTGAAATTTTACAAGAGGAGGGACTAAGATACCATAAGCGGGTTTTCTACTAACATTAAATATACTCGAAAATAAAGAATAATACGATGTGTTTTGATTCGAATTGACAAGTTCCATTTCACACTTCGTGACTAGATTTGTTTGAATGATAATATGCTTCTTCATTTCATTTAGTTACTTTATTTTTTTATTCGTCTGAACTAAGAAGGTATTGAGAATAATTGTTTCTTAGTTTAGAAATATCCCAGAAATTGAAATTATTTTGTGTAAGAATTGTGGGTATCATAATTAAATGTCTCTTAGAAAGTTAACATTCAATGAAATATTATATACCACGTACACTGTAAGTTAAGTTTAATAAATAACCAATAAAGAATAATTTAGATAATTTACTGCTATTACCTGTTAACTCTTCATACTTCATTTTTAGTTTATTTTCGAATGATTTTACATTTCTTCAATTACGTATTGTATTCAACTAACCAAATAACTTACAGCTTTCTGTCCAATTTTTACTATTATATTGTATTAAGAAATTTAATGTGGAAGTTTTAGACAGTGTGAAATATCTCCCTACGCAGCAGTTTTGCGCACAATAACACAGTAAACATATCATCATACTACCATCAGAGAACATTCCAAGTAACATTTGTACTACATACAACAACAACTTACTGTCATGAATATAGATATTCCTGTTTTTACGGTATGACTTTTCTCTCACCAACATTTAATCAATACCACGATGAGTGTGAATAACTGTGATAGGACGACGGAGGCGGAAGAATAAAATTACACGACGACCATATAAGAATTATGCAAGATCCGAACTCTCAACCTCCACGTAATAGAACGCGCTATTTTCATTTACGTAAATACATTCACCAGAACTTCAGTTTCACTCAAAACAACCATCAAACAATAACACACTCAATAACTCATAAAATGTAGGGACAAAGTTATTCCTTCCACATATTATTGTAATGTCCCCCCAAATTCTTCAGAACTGTCATCACTACAACATCCTCCACTTCTCCCAGAGAGTGTAAACACGTGCGTCATCAGTGACACCATTTCCCACAATCACATGAGCACCAACATTCAACTTCTCTCGCAACCCTCCCATAACTCCCTCGCACCATTACCGTCACTAGCGTCCGAGATACGCTAGGGCTGGAAGATGGCACACGGGATATTTACAATATGGCTCGGGGATCGCGGAATCGCTCTGGTCCGCTTCGCTTGATTGGGCGGGTAATACAATTAGGGAGACGGACGATAATGCATAAGGGGTGGCAGAGCCTCAGGGTGAAGAGGGTTTTGTGAAAGAGTGAAGGGTGAAGTACGATACAGAGGAATTGAAGGTATATATGAGGAGAGATAGGTAGACAGAGATTTTGGGGACTTTCAAGTTTGTGTGCATCATCACATTACTCTATGCTGTGATAAGGATAAGGAACTAAGGTACAGAGGTGGACACCAGTACCAAAAGATAAACACAAGGAAATAATTAAAAATTCAAAACTCGACATATAGATCATAAAAATATTGATGAAATACGGGTGAATAACACAAAGTGATTTCTGAATGGGAGAGAAAATTAAATACCACGACATATGTTATTATATTGCGACTTATATTGAATTAAAAGAAACGTCTTCAAATAAAATTACGGTTAGAAGACCTATACTATTTAAAAGAATATAATAATAAAGGTTATAAATAATGCATTGAATATATGTTTGATGAAATGCCACTTTAGGGGAATATACAAATGATAAGTAAATATTAAGGAAGGAATGGGTAAAGTCATTGAGTAAGAAGAGCTGTTTGAAGAGTAGGCATGACGAAAGAAAGTGATAGTCCAGAAGAAATTTAGAGTGCGTCTATTCTGATATAGATCAAGATACAAACGAAGCTAATTGTTAATTACGTATACAAATAAGGCAAAGGTTTGAGTTCTAAAGTGCAGACTATAATTAGAGAGCAAATGATTGAAAAGAAATTATTCTGAGGCAGAATCTGAAATTGTTAGATTTCTAAGCAGCCGTGACTGATAGAGACGGTAAGTAATGTTCTAGATGATGAGCGCAATCCTATTGTCTTCTCCGACTAATGCAAAATCAAAATCTGGGTTTTTGATCCTTTCTTAGACATTGTTCATCGTCAGAATCTGCAGTGAACATTTCTGTACTTGACTGCACGAAGCTACCAAAGAACGCTCGTCTAAGCTATAGCTGTATGGGAAATTGAACGAGATCTGCTGACTTATGGCTATACAATTTGGCAACTGTACTACACCACAAACACGATCTCATTCTTTATTCATTGTCTTCTCCAATTTAAATTTACATTGACAATGAAGTATGAAACTTTTCCACTCCTAACACGTCGTGGAATTGGAATGGGGTTCCTTTACTTTATACGATGCTGAATACCGAAGTTTGACAAACGGGAGAGTAACTTGTGCCGTTATGATGCCGGCGTCGAGCTTCTGTCGCGGAAGCAACCTCTTTACAAAACAGAGTACTCGCGAACACTGGATTCAAACCCGTAACTTTTCAGAAACGAATCTCGCTCCCTAACCACTTATACCAACAGCTACACAAAAAAAACTGAGTATGAAGTAGAAGTCCATGTTCCACACTTTAGCGGTCCATTGTTAGAACCTAGCTGTCTTCCCATATACGTCACCGTCTCCTGTCACGTGGACCTCAATCAAACAAGCGCAACGTACTGGGTGCGCGTGTGCACCACATCTCCCCCCTTCGCATCTCAGTAGGGGGGGGCAACACTACGCCTCGGGGCATTCTCATTGCCTCCCCCCCCTTAGCGTTGATCCGCGCAACCCCCTTCCTCATGATGGTGGTTGCTCCGGCAGCAGGAGCCTCGGGCGATCTCTGGGGGTTGACAGGCAACGCTTGCTGAGAATGCGCGGCACTAAAACAAACGACCAGAGGCGCAACGAGTCGTCTTCAAGGTTCGACGAGAGTGACACGTGGAGACCATTTGATGTCGGGTGAAGGTGACCGCGACTTGCGAAAGAAATGTTACGCGCAGCAGGAAGTGGAATTCATACTGCTCTTCAAGACGAGGGATAATATTGACTAGTGTTGTCCTTACAGATCCGGAGAAGGTTAGTTCTGTAGAACTACTACGCGGTTTTGCTCACATTCTCCTTGTATATGTTCAGTAGTTTCACAAACTTTGAAAACTGAACGTCTCACCTTCTCCAGAACACTGGACACTCAATATTAAAGAAATTCTGGGAGGATGATTCAAATAGTTCTCATTTACCTAAAAATAACCAAAAATCTTGTTCAATATAATTTAAGAAATTAGGCGACTGTTAATAGACAATTTACTATATTGTGCCATACAACGTTTCGACCAATATTACATCATAAAGACTTCCTACTGTCTATATAATTAAAAAATATATAGAAATAATTGAAGTAAAAAACAATTTATTGAATTTTGTGAGATACGTTTCTACGGTGTGGAACTCGCGTCCGTATAAAGAGAGCATGTGGCCGGAGAAACAAATCATTTTTACCTCAAATATTTTCCTATTAATGAACTACATACGAAGAACATTTATAAATCGAATGTCAAGAACGGCTTTACAAAGTATAAGTGGCAGTTTACTTCTTAAAAATATTTTATTAATCCTTACATCAGTTCTCCATATCCACAGAATCCAACTTGAATTTACGATCATATGTGTACATTTAGGTTCTTTTACCATTCTGTAAAAATAAATTAAGGAACTCAGATCGATGTTTTAGGTTGGGTTTTTACGACGAAAATTGAATGTTTGTTAAATTTTGTTAAGTGGAAGGCAATGGCTATATGGAATTTGAAATAGAAATCTTCATGAGAATATCTTTCAGAAATTTTCCTTTCGGTATACAAAATTCTCGCGCAATAAAACGGCTAGTACCTCGTAGAAAACAAGAAAGTCAAAATAAACTGAACACAGAAGCTTTATGAGTGAATGTCTATCCTAACGTATTTGTTGCATACGAAATATGTCTCTTTTTTTTCGAGACACTGACTACAATAATAAATTAAGAAAGTCTGAACAGGGTTATGGGTTGGGTTCCTGCAATAAACAATTGAATGTCGTAGTTCAATTTCTGTTGTCCAGAATATTCAAGACAACAAAGATATGAGTGTTTTGTACGAAATCTTCACGAAAAAGTCTCGCAAAAATTTTCCTTTTGTTATTCGAAGTACTTGCACAATAAATTGACCAGTCCCTCGTAAGACTAGAAAGTCAAAAGAAACGGGATACCTAAGCTTTATCTACGTACGTCAGTACTGAAGTGTGTCTTCGCATACTCCTGAGCGTACGGCTCATTCTCAGCCCCTCTCCCGTTGTGATTACTCTCCGTAGGAGCTTAAAGCTGACTAACCACCTCACCCTCCCGCTACGAAACTCGGCCACTTGCGCCGCTTCAGAAGCAATGCAAAGGGATACTACGACACAGTGTCACATAAAACCCATTGAAAGTGACGATGTACGACACTGTTACTGTGGTGGCAGCGGTGACAATTCAAGAGCTCAAACGCAGTCGTGACGTTAATTACAGTCGAGGAGGATATGGTGATTAAAATCTTGGTATTGTTCGGAGTAATTGTGTAGAGAGTTATGTTTATAATCTTCTTTATATGTTTGTTCTCATATGTGTGATTAAAAACAACACACTCGCTGTGACACAGTTGACGAATCCGACGGGTTTCATAAACGTTGAAAATAAGTGAGGTTCATGAAATTTTAGTTCGTAAACAGACACAATTAAGAGATATTATCACATATGTAAGTGTCGTGAATTTCAATCAACTACGTTTATCAATGAGCCACGATCAATATTATTACTTGGCAATCAAAGTTTCTACAAATGTGAAATCCTCTTAGAAACTTAACCAAATGTTTTGCGAAGAATTGAGAGACAGTAATCCGGGTTGTTATGGTTTTATAGTAGGCGAAATAATTCCAGATTAGAGTGAACTCTTAATTCATAAAAAAAAATCGCTGTAGATAAAAATATTTTAATGGTAACTACAATCACTAATAGTGATGTCGTTGTGGTTATGTTCTCCCAATATAAGCGTTCAACGAGTTTGATTCCCCAATTGGCTGGAACTACGCTGGTTTTCCACTGAAGTTTACACTGAATCAGCAGTTTACCGAGGAGTTTCCTTAGTTCCCTCAGGACTCATGTTGGTTCGATGTCGTACGTCCCGTCAACTTT
This sequence comes from Laupala kohalensis, assembly GCA_002313205.1. Taxonomy (NCBI): domain Eukaryota; kingdom Metazoa; phylum Arthropoda; class Insecta; order Orthoptera; family Trigonidiidae; genus Laupala; species Laupala kohalensis. The sequence goes on along the minus strand of NNCF01126718.1, from coordinate 973,736 downwards.
TTATTATTCCATCTCAGAAAAGGGAGTTCGAAAAGCAGACCTCATTGTTTCAGAAATAAATGGGCAAAAATCTGTTTGTATAATTCACAAAGAACTAACTACTAAGAGAATAAGAAGAAGCAGAAGGATAAAATCTTGGTAGTGAAGTAACTAATCCAACTAATCCAACGACTTACAATTTGAAAGCATTGCATTTTAGTATATAGCAATATTCTACAAAAGAAGTGTTTATCTTGAGATTTCTAGAATTATATATCCCTATTTTTTGATAATTTTTTTGGATTGTTGCAAAAGAGAAAAAAAACATACTTAAGAAAATATACTGAAAAGATTTTTCTTTTTTAACGAATGATTGCACAAAATTGAAAAAGCAGGTATTGGTGGAAATTTTGATTTTGAACTTTTTATTGTTCTCTATTTAATCCTGGTTTGGAAGAGGCTCCGCGAGGTTAGACATTCCTTAATTATCAAGTTTTTCTTTCAATATTTTGGTAATGTTTAGTTCCTAAAATCTTAACATAAAAGCAATCATTTTTTATTATGAAATGAAGCGTTTATCAAGCTATTTTAAAAATTATACATCACCATATTTCCGTTTTCTATAAAAGAATACGAATATTTTCTCAGAATACATTTTTCTTATTCACGAGAAAGCTGTAAAATACACATCTCATGCAAAGCAATCAAGATAGAACTTTAACTCCCGTGGAAAGGCTCATTCCTCGGTTTATCGTCTCGAAACCCGCTGACAACCTTCGATAGTGGAGGGTCATCCACATAAACAGATTCCTGGACCAAGGAAATAGATTCGGGCGCACGGAGCATATGGCCGTAGGGACCACAAGAGCCTCTCGGTATCATTTTCGCCCTCAGGAGAGCTCCTCGTCGCTCCCTTGAAGGGCTGCACGCAGATACTCGTGGTAGCGTAGAAGGGCTTATTGGGGCGGGTGGCAATCTCCGCTGCCTCATTAGGACACATTCCTAGGCCACGACAGGGTGCGGAAGAGACTGCCAAGGGTGAAGGGTCCAGGGCATGGGATATTTAGAAGGGGTGGTGAAAGAAAACGAGAAAGAAGGTGGAGGTCGAGATAATGAAGGTAGAAGAATTGGATGTGTATATCCAAGAAAAGCGATGTTGTAGTGTGTGATGAGAAAATTCTCTCATTACCTCATACATGTCTGTATTAAAAGGAGGTGATATTTTTCATTGGATTTATAAAGGTAAGAATACCAAAAAATTTTAACAGCATTAAGCTTGTGAATAATTACAAACAATTTTATTTATAGAAGCTAATACCAGGATATTTTTCCCCTAAATATCTTAAAGAGGATATCACCTGAATTCCGAAAAAAAAAATTAAAATAAATTGCACAAAAATGAAGAGAATGAGATTAAATAAAACCATCAGACAAACATGACAGTAAAAAATCTAGTAACCCCTTGGGATTCCGGGAAGATATACATACGCAAATTCATGACTTCAGCATCAGGTAGCAGATGGAGAGGAAAAAATTACGTTCTTGCCACCTCGAGATCATGGAATACAAATCCCGGCCATTTAGTCAGCATTTCAGAATTCTGCCGAGTAATAATTGACGTCTAAATAATTTTAGTAAAATACCAGAAAACATGTAATAAACAGGAAAGTGCGTCAAAAGGAAAACCAAGAAAGACATAAAATGTTAAGTAATCTTAATATAATATGGTAGGACTTGTATGTTCTCTTCTACTAGAAATGTCTATTTATGTTTTTCAAAAATCCAGAACGCAGAGAAGTATACGTGGATGAACTACTTTTGGAACTAAGAACTAATAATGAAATAACATAACACATAATGTCTCGAGAAATAAACTTGGATTTATTATTTATTTATTTTATTATTTTTGGCGAGGTTCAGGTCATGAGTCCTGCTCTTCCATCTAACCGTTGGGTTTCAGTAAGGGAATTTGAAAGGAGAGGTGTTAGGTTGCCGAGGAACTTATGGTAACGAACCGCCATTAGTCTGGAGTGGGTGAGAGAAACCCCAGCTGAAAACCTCACCTAGTTCGGCCGAGCAGGGTTTGAACTCACGGCCTACCACTCAGCGCAATCACGGCAGCGAAGGCGGCACCACTAGACCACCGCAGTCGGTTTGATGGTGAATGGTTTAACGGATTGAAAGGAGCCAGAAGTAAAGTGTGAGAGAGAACTCCAAAATGAATTATAGTGGATAGAAGGAGCTTCAAAGAGGAAGAATACTTATGAGAATGCAGAATAGTTAGCAGTCAGTGATGGCAGCTGCAGTCAGAATATGGAGTTGTTGTCAGACACGGTCCAAGCACGCAGAGCATCCTGTAGTTTGCATGCAAAGATGCGAAAGGGGGTTTCCTTTAGCTCGCTCCCTCAGATATGCCGTCCCTCTTCACCGCCAACGAAGGAAGACACCCTTCGCTTGTTTGACAGAGATTCTTTCCTGTGCGGCTGGATAAAGAGACTTGGAGGGTGAAAGGGAACGGAGATATACTGAGTGCGCAGAGACAAGACTTATGAGATGCGTCGTATCTCCAGTTTTCTCTGGTTACCCAAGAAGTTTATAATGTTAAAGTAAACAAGTTCAAATAAAAAAGCTTCCAACTGGAACTTGGTTTCGAACTCGTGACATTAGAATATCCCTTAGAAGACGACCCCAGGAAACAGTAAAGTATCATGAATTGTAAGTGAAGAGACGGTTGTCCAATGTGTATAGAAATGTCTACCTAGATACATAAGTCATATCAGTGTGTTTTAGGTGGGAGTCCACTTTGGCCTAGCTATCATGAAATTGCTTTCTCATGTTTCAAGAATTGAGAAAATACACCCCCCTCTCCTTTAATTTTAATTTGTTTTTATTGGTTGCTAATTATTTAATAGTTTGTTCGGTATAAGCAGTCATACGGGAAGACATTAAGTAAATTTCAATGTTTCGCATATAATACAACGTCTATCTAGTTTATATTTTCGGTACATGAAAATAATATATCTCATTTTGCATCAATGAAATTGAAAACTGTTAAAATGACCATGTACAGTGATTTGGATCCTGACACACTTATATGACTGACTCGAGAATCAGTCCATATCTAATTGTATTGTGACAATTCATAATATAATCACAACCTCTTAGGATTACGCAACGAAATAAAGATGAAATGTTTATTATCTTTATTAATTCGGTTCTGCAAAAGTAAAACTGAAATTTGTGACATGTAAGAATCTTAAGCTCAGGTCGCTGTTCGAATGCTCGTTGCGCGTCGGCCGCGACGTTAATTATCCCAGCGTCGACCGGCCACCCGAGGCAAGTGCAGCCGGTGTATAAGCCCCAAGTGGGATGAGATATTCAAAGGGGGTGACAAAGAATGCGTGCATTGCGAGTGAGGAATGCGATCTACGTCTTTAATAAGAAAGGGGTAGTGCACGAGTTCGCATGCGGATCGTGGCATTAGCACCCGCACGTCGCACGTCCAGACATATTGAAGCTTGGTGTGTAGCGCAGTGGGGTGGGGGGGTTAAAAGGGGTTGTGAAGGGTGAGCGACCACTGGCCCGAGAGGGGGTGGGGTGAGTGGACAAGAGCGTGGACGGTGAGCAACAGATGCGGTAGAAAACAATGAGGGACATTTTTTATTTCCTTTGGAATGATTATGTAGTGACACGTGCGGGCCACCATGGACGGAAGAGTCCGGCGACGATTATTGCTTCGGTCAAAGGTCCTTACGAGGTCAAGAAAGCACCTCGATAATTTACGAGCATAATCTTAATCCTATAATTAATTCAGCAGTTTATTTAGGAAACTAGTCGGATCACTTAATAATTCATAAATTCATTATATCAGTATACATTGTAAAAACTGTTTCATCGCCACTATTGTGAAACACAGGTGAACATACTATTATCTTATCAAATTTATATAAACATCTAGTCGGTCACAGTAGAAAATTATTTCGATTTCCAACCGACGTCTACTCACTAAGCAGTGAAATAAAACAAAATGTAAGACGAAGCTCAGAGAGGATTTTGAACACGTCTCATCAGAGTATGTGAAATGATTCAGATAATGTAAGTCAATGTGCTCACCAATTAATATTCGCAAAGAAAATCCGACTTAAGGCTCCACAATAAAATCTACGGACTGAATTTGCGAAAAGAGGATTTGCAAAATTACGGACGAGAGGGTAGTTGTAATCACAAATGACTAATGGGATAAATAAACAAAACAATAGATAAAAAAGTTACTTAATTCAGTTTTGACATACAGTACAACTGCTTAGTACTCACACATGTTTCACTTGCAAAAGGAAACATCTGCGTCGAAGTATGCAAAACAGTGGAAGGTCGTGCTGGCACATAAAATTCGCAAATTCATTCAAGTCCGAAGCAGATTTTCAAAGCTGGCTAAATGCTGAAAAGAATAAGCCTATTGATGATTGGGTTAATGTGTTTTGCTAATTTAATCACCAACCATGTTAAGAATGTTTCGAATTTAAATCACTCAACTATTCATAACCATAAGTAAATGTGATAAAAAATTTAAAAACGTTCCAAAAATGGTATACATTTTAAATTTATTTATATTTCCAAAACGTGAGCTCATACGATAGATTTAATTCATATTTCTTGGTAAAGAAAAGAATCAGGCAAGTATATGAAAAAATTTCGTTCGAAATTAAGTAAATATATAGATATTTGTTCAACGTTCATTCGATAGTTCAACTAACATTTTTTTTGCATGGTGTCAAATAAAAATCTGTTAACAAAACAGATCACTAAGAGTTGAAATTTTGACATTTGTGTAAATATGTTTTAAACACATTACAGTAAAAAAATATTTCTTTTTGGAAGCGATACGAATGGAAGTAGGACCATTTTGAAACTTCAGATAATAAACGTACGTATACAGAAAAATGACTAACAAAAACAAAGAATCTATAAACCTGTTCAACTTTAATTAACACTTTACCTGAAAATAAAAAAAGATTTTTAAACACCTCTACATTTTAATAACTCTTTCCAAACAAAAATATATTAAAAATTTAGTAACTAGAAAAAAAATTAGTTACTACTGGTGCTAGTTTTTGCTCAAGTAACGAAATGTGATCCAAATCCCCATTATTAATTCGTATCAATCAACCCTTGGCTAATGAAATCATACCCAGAATATTTTTGGTCGTGCAGAAATAAGGATGTAAGGTTACAAGAGAAAAATGTTGTTTATTAGCTATTAGAAAATATTTAATTATTACACGTGTTAAGAATTGTGACAGACCGACGCTAAATGCGCAGCTACGGTGGTGGTCCGATTCCTGCTACATTTAAATTTCCGAGCGACACCAGCGATGCCTAACACCCGCATCTCCTTTGCAAGTGGATTCCAGAAGTGATATTCGCACGTGCAGTACCTCTATTACGCATGCGCAGAGGGTCGTGAATTATATTTTAATTTAGGAGCAAGCGCGGCTGATACGGGTCTTATTAAAAGCACTGGAATGTCAGCTCCGTTCGTTGCCCTCCTGCTATCTCTGAACCTCATGCCACCCTCCCTGTGAAGTTCATACCTTCTCTTTTCATTTATTCTGATTACGTTGTTTCACTGTTTTCCTTTTCGTAGATTCAACCATTTTCTTCACGTTCATAATTTAATTAGTAAATACGTATTTCTAAATGGTCTCCCGCAAAATCTTACTTTAGAACTTTAATATTATATTCAAATGACTCCTGCGCGATCAATTATATTTATTTGTAATCATATGTTTATCAAGCGTTATTTTAAATTTTTTATTGTTCTTAAATAGTTTTATGTTTTCAAGCACATCTGTCCACTAAACACAATTTCAAAATTTCAACAACGCTTAAAGTATAAAAAAAGGATCGTTAACACTACATGCTAATGTATATTGAAGGAGAATATAGACTAATCATTTCGGTCTCAAAACCTCACCATATCCATATTTACTTCCATCACCATACCATCAAGGTACATTTCACATCCCTTAGATGGCTTATGAACGTGATTTTTCTGCTATGCTGTGATTATCACCATATATATAAAAGTGAAGAATCATTTGGTAATAACGTTTACTATTCACTCTCCAGCGAAGTTAAATCTTTGTAATTAATTATTCATTACTGTACTTTGAAGGAGCGGTCAATGTTGCAGGACGAAGCTACCCCTCAATTAGTTAAAACATTAGTGGCAGTTTAAATAAATATGGTACCTTCAACGTGCTAAAATTAAATATTTTTAAGGAAAATATTCAGATAAATTTTCAATAATATTCAAAACTGAATTATTTCCCGATCAATAAACGGCGCAATATGGCTTTCATGGAATATCGAAGGACGTTTGTTTTCCGCTGTGGGACACACAAACATAGGAACTTCGTGCAAAGTTTCTTAATAGTACGCGCCTTTTTTCACGATTAAATTATTCCTTCTTCCCCTCTCCAAAGGGAGGCATCGTCATCTACAGAGTCGTCTGTCCGCTTTGTAATATGCAGCCAACCCTTCGGACACGCGGCGAAGAGTGTTTATTAAAATGACCTCTCGTCTGGAAAATCCCGATGGAAGTGATATTTTGCGGAGAGACTGACATACTCATATGATTGACGGGCGTGAAAGATTAAACGTAATTGTCTGACTCATTTGGTCATTATCGTTTATGGGATTTCAGAGGACTGTTACGGTCATGTAGATATACGAGTAGATCTATTGTCTCTCATTATTAATATCTTCTCAACGTGTTACATCCGTCGATTTAATTTGGAAACTTTGTTTCCGTTTTACTATTAATTTTGTTAACTAGAATTATTTCTGACTATGATATTTTAGTTTTTAATTTAATAACCTTTTAGCGACAATTTTGGACATAAATGTTGGGTCGTTAAATACAGAAGTCTTAAAATGTTGTAAAGTTTAATATTTCATAATTTTGTTCGTATGATCTTTGCTAACTTCATTTTATAATTGTTATAATTTGTATAAATTATTTATATTTTGTATAAGAAATACCCCTATTAGATATAAGAGATTTGTGTAAAAAGATATTATATTAGAAAAAATCGAACTAACGGTATTTGATCGTTTTTTTCCTATACCGATTAATAAATTAATATTAACTGTGATTCCAATTAAATTTCTGTCGGTCGGTATTCAGAACGTAAAAAAACAAAGCAGTCTTTAAACATAAAAGCTTAAATTTATGAACGTGTGGTTTGGGAACAGATGGAAACAACACATTTATACATTTCAATTTTCCTCTCTTCTTCCAATTATCTTTCCGAAATCGAGCAACATCTGCACAAAACCCAACAACCTCTTCAAAACCACCATCCATCCGCCTCCAATCACCATCGCCTCCTAACATTGCAATCCTCTCTCGTGGAAGCTCAGAGAAGAGCCAAAGTCTCCTTCGCGAAGACATTTATCGGGCATTACGCAACAACAGAAAGGGTTGTCTGATACCGGAAGCACCTTCAGAGGAACACGATTGCGCTGAGGACATTGTCTCCGAATGAGACACGCACTCGACACGACATCCGCACTGAGAGGGGGAGGGTCGCGAATTGAAGCAGCTTTGTGCGAAAGTAAATCCGCCGCAATGGTCATCTTCATGCAAACGACGCGAATCGCAATCAGACGCGCTGACTGACACACAGAAGGGGGAAGGAATTTGAAACGAAGAGATTGCGGGAGAATAATAGACGACGAGAAAGGAAATAGGAGTATCCGCATCTTCTGGATCAGTCAAAACAAAATATATAATACAATTTTGAAAATTTCCTGAAATACCGCATTACGCGAAATACACATATTTTTGGCATTATATGCTAATAGCTAATGAGACAGTGAGCTACTTATGACAAGGATATCACTGCAATACGACCAATAGAGAATGCTTGAGAGTTGTTGATATTTTCAATACTGTCCTTACCATTTGGTTGTAATGACGTTATTTAATAAACAAAAAATCAAATCGCACACTTTGATGCTGGAATCGGTCCAATTGTGGGCATAATACATAAATACGTTAAAATGAATACGTAATTCCCAGTAAGAACAAACAAACACGGATGGTCGAAAACAAATCTCGTCTTCCGAGTCCCAAGGAGCACAAGGAGAGAAGGGGGAAGTGAGTATAAGTGGGAAGGATAAATGGTGGCAGCGTAGTGGTCACCCAGCAGCGTGCACCGCACACGAGACCCCAAGGGCTCATGAGGTGTTCTTCTCTTTTACGACGAAAGAAGACGCAGCTGCAATGGCGGAGAAGGGCGCTCGTAAAATCTGCATGCTGACGACTCAAGGGCGCGTATCGTGTTCAACAAGGCAAAGGGCTACATTGAGGACGCAGCAATGCTTTCGTCCAACGCAGTGGGCGGTTATTTACTCACAGTGTGAGCTAAGAAAGAGAAAATCAACTCCTTCAGAAATTGACCATTAGCCAAGCCACTGAGAAAAAAAACTACTCTTCTGATGTATTACTCATGAGATGCAATACGACAAATTATTCAGGTCTATATTTTTTATTCAAAGAAAATATTTTTTCGTTTGAAAGTCATGCACTTACGTCTTCCACGGAGCAATATTTGGAAAAGAATAAATTATATTACTCTATACAGTATTTAGTATATTCAAAATAAATGTATATCCAAAGAAGTGTGAATATTAAATCCATAAATATTTAATCCATAAATATTTAAAGTAGTGAATATTTAATCCATAAATCTGCTTGGTTCAATTTTCTTATTTCACATGTAATTGGAGAGTAGTATGTACTCTGAAAACAATTCAAATTTCCATCTATCTATATTATACGTCACAATGTTTCATGTGACAAAGAATGTTACTGAAATAATGTATTTTTCTGAAATAATTTTTAACTTTGTACGTTACAGACGGATATATTGAGAAACAATAAGAATATTTACACTCACATACTATGTTGTTTACTACTTTTAAAACTTTTTGTATTACCGTTTGTTAAAAGTATACCTGTATTTTTTTTCAACCCTTCCAAGAAAATAAATTAATACAGAAAACATATTCCAGGCGTTACAACAGTCAAAGTTTTACGAATAAGATATTAATTATTAACAATAAATAGTTGCCAGAAGTGCTATTTATAATTCAATAAATAGTTACATATCGAAATTAAGTTCAAAAAGGAAGTTGTTTTACTTCCTCGAAGAAAACATTTTTGTCCCATCGTGTTTATCTTTCCAAGGTAAAGGCAGAGTACATCGCAGAGTCTGTGCAAAATAGCTCCAGTGCTGTTTACTGTCTTGTAAGTGGCTAGTTAGTCGCCCTTTGCATACTAAGGGAGCTTTCAGGTTGCACACAACCCGAGGTGGCGGTTACTCTAACCCTCCCAATGGTCAGGGTATCTTTGGCCTCCTCAGTCAGGGTTGGCCACCTCACATCTTCTCGAGCGATTCCTTTTCAGATTACGCCAAGGTCAGTATTGCACTGTGACATAGATCTAGTATCAAAAAACTTTGATAAATATATAACCGTGTGATGCACAAATTATGATAATAGTTGAATTTTTATCATGTATCCAGGATAATATCTTTGATAATATGTCTATGATATAGAAATACGATATTGTAATATTGTCTCAAGCGTGACCCAATAAATTCTTACGTGGAAATGCAAACCGCATGGCTCATCTGATTTGGTAGTGAAATGTCGAAGGTATAATTCCATCGGTACACCGAGAGAACATTTTCAATGGTTTGTAGACAGGTTGGATAAAATTCGAACCCCGAGTTAGTTTCCATTAGATAGTAAATTCTCTACATAACCTTTTCAAAGTATCAGTTTTTATCTCACACCCAATTTTGTTGAATGTTTAACAAAAATAAATTTACAGACATTGTAATAAGTTTAGTGAAAGTACGTAAAATAAACCTTGGGTCCAGAAATGGATTTCCGTGTATATTTAACATAATAATGAATATTGCACAGTAATGTTTATATCACTTATTCATAGAAATGGACGACAACACACAACGCTACAAGTTGCAAGATTTGATTGATTTATCCTTGTCAGTTTTGTAAATCGTGAATAAGATTAGCTCTTAAAGACGATCCTAACAGCGTAAATATTCAGCATTTTTGACGTAAAATTTAACGAACTATTATTAGACTCNAAAATTTAACGAACTATTATTGGACTCCGCATAGATTTAAATAGCATAGCTGCAGGTTATATCTACGAGATTTACTTATCAGAATCCAATTGACTCTAAGTACTGCGTGAACAAAGAACATATTCTAAAAGAGTGTTACATAGCTATCATAACCACTCATAAGTCTGGAAGATAGAAGCAACACGTTGTTTCTTGGGTGCATTAGGTTCTAAAAAATTCCACACAATCCACATAAAAAACAAAACAAAAATCATGTAAGAAACTTCCCTGCTGCTTACAAACGAGTCATCCTGTGTGCATGCTACTGGAAGGAGACAACGTAGAGTAAGGCTGTTTGCAGCTCGTCGTTTACGTACGACCATATCAACTGGACAACCCTACAATAAGGACAACCTCAGCTCACTTACTCCCCTCGCCATCAGCCCCTATCGGTTCAAAGGAGGCGGAAGAGCACAGGTGTACGTGTCTTAGACCAGAGAATCCCCCCTTCAAGCTTTTGAGGTCATTTGCCAGATTGAATTCTATTATTAATACTCGCGAAGGAGTCCGAGTGGATCTTGGTGGAATCATACACGATGTTTGCTGCCTAACAAACACGAGGGCAAATATATATCAAGTTGTAGCTTATCTTCCGAGATGAGTATAGTTGGCTCTTAATTGATTAGGATAAAACAAGATCATAAAGGAAATGAGATACATATCAAGACCTCAAATTAAGACGCGAATTTGAAATCGCGGAATTTCATTACCGTTTTAGCATTCAATCACCTCAACGTTAGTACGTATGTTGCCATGTATGTATACATATTTGTTATGCTACAACTTCCGAACGGCTACTGCCATTTTGATATCTTCTTATACAATCTATCATTAACTGACACACAATATTGTGTGGTGAGTTGAACCCTAACGCACAATATTCTTAGAAACCAGCTTGCGCTATCTATGATCCTATTACGAATAAATCAATTGCAGAAGTATTTCCGTCTTTTACTCGAAGATAATATGAGTGCTCTCCATGAAGCGGGAAATTTTAAAACAAAAAGTAAAATTTTGAGAATCACATCGATTTTTTAATGAAGACGAAATATCATTTTCCGTGAGTTTTTTTAATAAAACTAAACATTTTAAATCCGTAGGAATTATTACATTGCAAATATTTAGCAAGTTATTCTGAAGTCATTTATTACATATAGTTGTTGTATTTATTTATTGCTATGTCAGTGTTTACTAAGGAATCTTTGTGAATGATAAAGCTATTAAAGCCATCAATAAATACAGTTGTTCTTCGGAGCTTACGAGATGAATACCTAGTAGAGTCTACCACATAATTAGAACATAAATTATTTTTCAAACAAATCAATAAATCGCTTAGGTTGACCGCAATGTCAGCTTTTATGTCGTATCATTTCAGTTGTTGTAGAGCAACGGCACATCTAGACCGTAATCAAGGGGGGAGCTAACCGAGGAGCACTTTTTTTTAACAATTATAGTTTTGCAACACAAATTTTATAAATATTACCTTTAAATAAAATGCATCGAGTAAATAATTAACAATCTGGTATTATTAATAACAATAACAATTATTTATTAAAGTTATTAATATTGTATAATTAATTTCATTAATCTGGTATTATTAATTTTATTAGTCTGATATTATTAATAACAATGAAAATTAGATTATTAATAACATTAAAAATAATAACTAATAACAATTATTAATCTGGTAACTCTTTTACAAATTATGCCATTTATCAACTTCAATTTTATTAGTTAAGAGTTCATGTCCTTTANCCCCCCCCCACACACACACACACATAGATCCGCCACTGTTGCAGAGTAACATATTATATTTGTAATTTACTCGAGAACAATAAAGAGATCCTACCAATTTGTTATTAAGAAAATAAACTTATTTCGGAACAGTGCTCACTGAATGCTTTCATGTACAAACAACCGGAAGTCATAACGCATATTAAATCCTGAAGACAAATTTCTTATGCGGCTGAGACTCCCGTAGTATTATGACCCCATTCAATCACTCCATGTCCCATCTTCCAACATTACCAATGCGCATACGTAACCTTACGGCATTGTTGATCTTTTGACCGAAGATCAGAGGATGGATATGCGGCCATTGCACTGGCGTTGACCGACGCATCTGGGAGCAGAAACGATGGCGCGGGGCGGACATTCCGGAGTGATGACCGTCACACGTCAAGCCTTAGGTCGAAGCTGACCCATCACAGGACAGAACACGGTGGGGTACTGTACAGTCAGCAGTGGGTGAACCAAGTAACCCAACAGTTATAAAACTTTGTATTTCTAAGCCAACAACCAACCAACAAACAAACAACTAACCAACCAAGCTTTCCTTGGGAAAAAAATAGCCCCGTTTCCAGGCATCTGCGCCCTCGATATGAATTTTTTTTTTAAAGATGATTTTTAGTGTTTGACTCTACAAAACTAAAAAGTAATTTGTACGTAGTTTCAATGTTAATTCCGCAGAAAAATATGTATTCTAAATGCTACAAATAAAGAAAATGAGGTAGATGAATATGATTTTTATCACTGTTTGCAAGGTTGTACTTAGTCGTAGATCCAGATCGTCGTTGACAAATTAGGAAGTAAAATAAAACTGAACAATAATGGGGATTTGACTCTTTAAAGGAATCCCTCTATACAATTAAGAAACGGAAGACAAGAATCCAGGTTATAAAGTTCTTATTTTCCTTTAAAATTTGTTCATTAAACTGTATGCAATTTCAAGATATAACTAATGAGACAATCCCAAGAGGATCATAATAGATGGAGGGTGATCGGTCATAATAGTGATATAGGAACAGGAATTATGCAGTAGAGCCGAACTTCAAGAATCCTCTTCCTAAATACCTAGATACATTGATGTATAACCATCAGTGATACAAACTACTGCACAAGATCAGCCTAATACGAGCTAAGTATTGAGCTAAGTCCTTTGGCTTCCAGCCATCAATTCCACTGCCTATTATTACCTATTACCCACAGCCATTTAATGGACATGCGCAGATTCCCATTAATAGTAAGGTTATACGGAATACGGAGATACCGCCCGCTCCTCCCGACATAAAACTGTAAATATAAATATAATAATAAATAGACGATTAGGATGTCATAAATATATAGTACCCTCAGTACTGATATACCATTAAAAAAACATACTTATGCATTACACAACAAAAATTGAACTGAAAGTAACCGTGAAAAGAAATCCGAATATTAATAATATCTTCTTCATTAATCAAAAATAGTGAAATAAAGGGGATTTGGGAATCAGTATACCTAAAGAGTAATATATCACCTATTTTATAGTCACATGATATTTCTGGACACGTTATATATTTACGTGGAATTGCAAATTTGCTGACCTAAGAACTGAATGAGCTATATGTGAGTACGCACAAGAAATCCTATGCCAATTCCTAAATTTGTATTCTGCCAACACTATTAATCAGGACTGTCCACAGGGGTCTGAGGTCTTGACGAAAAATGCATCATTGAAAACTTTGAGGAAGTTAATAATATTTACTCATTAAATAATAAATATTCTTTTAAAAATTAGAATTAAACCACCACTGTGGCATTAATTTTAAAACTTTTTTGATTAGTTTTATTAACATTTTAAAATTATAAATATTTTAAATTTAACACTTCAAAACGGATAAATAAATGAACAATAATATAGTGACAAACAAATTCCCTAGGTTAGTATAAAAATGGTTCCGCAAAAAGAATTTCATTCATAAAAATTATCCAAGTCTTTAAGACAAACTCCAAATAAAGTAAGTGTTAGCATGTTTTGATTAGCAACTTACAATTAGGAAATACGTCAATGTGAGGGGCATGTAATAAATATTTTAGGGAAGTGTCAGCGTCACGGGGTTTCGGTGGGGACACTGCAGTAATAATAATTATGACATACCACAAATTAATACTGAAACCAGTGACATGCCACCCTCAAAGTTTTAGAAGGTAAGAAGCAATTCTTAGAATTATAATATCAAAATAACACATTTTTCAGAACATCTCATAGATCTTCGATGACAGATCCTCACTTATAGCATCAACTTCTGTCCATACGTCTCCATCCCCGGAGACACAATCGCCTAACGGCAGCCCGTGTGCGAGTAATGTGCGGCCGTGTCTTCATCTGTCGGCGTCAGATGCAACGCCCTCGCGTCGCTCATACCCGAGGAGGGTCACCGGAGAGCGGACAAGCTGCATTACATTGCAGTGGCGAGTAAGTGCATTTGCTGGCACGCGAGGGTGCCATGTTGGCTCTAACGGCGAACACGACAACGATACACCCTGCTGGCACGGGAGGGTATCATACACTCGACAACTGGTGAATATAAATTCATTTTTTTAAACTATTTACATAGGAAAGTTATTAATATAACTTCTTAAGAGTTAAAAAAATTACAAGACTAAGTTTCAAAATTTAAAAAATAAACGTTTTTCCATCTTCTGGGTCTGAGAACGGAAGTGTCGTATTGGACTGTTAAGACTTGCCGAATAATTGTGTTGTTATACCCCAGGCAAAGCTATGTTAAGGTAGTAGTTAATTTTCAAAATGCCCAAAAATTATAGAATAATGAACAATTTTTCCGTCACATGTTCGCTAACGGTTCATAAGTTATAGGCCGTTGAAGAAACGATTAGATCATGTTGTCTATGTACGTCTATAATA
>NNCF01126718.1:915184-958768 GCA_002313205.1 Laupala kohalensis | reverse complement strand
GAGGGACAAGCTTCATGAAGATCATGAAATCTGACGAGCGCATTCATTGGTTTCAATTACATTGATGAATCTAAAATCAATATCATCATTACTGAAATTAATTTAAAATTTATACTTCGCTTATTACTTCCCGCAGTTCTGTAGCCTGAGATGTTTCACAATATCCTCATCTTAACCTCTAAAGAGCTTAAATATCGCCACAATGAGTGTGGTGCATCGAAGGCAGTCGTCTCCGCTGCTGTAAATCCTGCCATATCCTCCAACCTCTTATGAGACAAGAGGCATAATGAGACATAAATCGCTTAACCAATCACAATTTCAATTCTAATTCGAGTGAACAACAAAGAGAGAAGTCAAAGAAGATGAGTGATGGTCAATTTGCTTCATTTAGTGTTTACGGAGTAACTGCACAATATATTGTAGGTTTAAGTTTTGGCTAGTAAGAGTACGTTAATTGTAGAACATTTCGAATGACGTAGAGGACTTAATATTTTTTCATGTGAAAATACTTCTAATTTAATAAAACCTAAAACTAAAAAAGGAATATCTTAGAGCCTTAGAAACATTTTTGAACAAAAATCGAAACAACATAGTACAATTAATAGATTTTCCAAAACTTGTTAATTATATTGTCATATTGTGAAGAAAATAGTCTGTTATGGTTATTGTGAAGATAATATTTTGGTATAATTTAAATAAAACAATAATAGATTCTTAAACACTGCAATTCACAAGCAAACATTAAATGTTAGTGGAGAATATATTATGAAAGTTGTTATCGGATTAAATAAAATGAAATTAATCTAAGTTTGATTTAAGAAAACAATTAAATTAGATTATTCTAGACGACGAGTGATTATCAATGCATAATATACTGCAGGTACAAGTGTATCATTTTCCGCTCTCGAAATTGCGAGGAAATATTATAGGATTATTTTGATTCTTAAAAAAGAAAAAAATCAAGAATTGCGCAACATTTGATTGTATAATATGAATCAGAAAATAAATAACTCAACAATATTAACACCAGAAGAAGAATATTGTACAATAAATATAAATATGAGGGAAAGGGTTTGTACCATGAAATCCAGAAAATTTTGATCAGAATGATAGATATATGGATGAAAGTAGCAAAATTGCAGGAGTCATAAATTCTTAACAGACGGAGAAAATATAATGGCTTTNGGATGAAAGTAGCAAAATTGCAGGAGTCATAAATTCTTAACAGACGGAGAAAATATAATGGCTTTCGTTCTGAATTCCTGTTGATTATACAAACAATTTTATTTTTATTTATAATACAAATTTTATATTAGAAGTGAAGTATGCCTCATAAAATACTTTTTACTTCGAGCAAACTTTTATCATCGTAATCAAGAATAGATAAGTATCAAGGTATTATAAGAACAATCTAAAAACAAACTTACGCCAAAATTTACGCGAGCAAAACCTCATGTACTCAACGAGTAAATAGAATTCTTCTCCGACACTCTGATTGGGATGTATGTATTTGGTTTCAACAGAACGTGTTCCAGCAGTGATAAATCCTTCGATATCCTGCGTAGACCGAAGATTCAATAAAGCAAAGCATAAATCGCTTTAGCCGCCGCGAAACGAGGTCGTCCCGTGCACGCGACACTCCGAAGTGAGTGAATGATGGCAACCCAATCTCTGGATGCACTCGTCATAAATGTCCATTACGCTTTGTTAAGAGAGAGAGAACCCTGGGGGACGCCATATGGAGAAGATTAGAAACAAGAATGACAACGTGTATGCGTATGTGAGAAAAAAAGAGGATAAATATCTCAAACATTTTTGTAATAAAATATTAGAAGATTATCCCAATCTTCTAATATTGTTACATAACTGTTAAAATAATGTTTCATAAATAGACGGACTTGACAAAATGATGGAGTTACATAGAAACAAAGAAATATAAAAAATTATTCAACTCTAAGTCATCTTTCCAAACACTCGTATACAACTTGTTTATATAGTATCCTGGAAAGTATCGCATTCGTATACGTAAATGTTTATGTAAAAGAAATAGAGCGCTAACAAATCAAATTATTTACATTTTGTTAAAATTACTATAAAAAATCTTTTAGCTAGAAAAATTCCCACTAAGAAGCTTATATAACATAACTGTATTGACATGGTGTAAATCTATAAGCTACTAAATGGTTCTCCTCGTTAATTTGGAAATTTAATGGATTATATACAAGCTTTGTTTTCTAGTGCAGACGTCGAAACAGAAACAGAAGAATATTTCCCAAGAATGTAATGCAGAAGATTATTTTCAATCACAAGAATTCAAAGTTGAAATACTTTTCATATTCTGACTCATTTTTGGACATTGATTTTATTAATTAAAGGTCGTGAACTAGAAGATTGATTCATAAACAGGAAAAATATTCTCAATAAAAATCGCGAAATTATCACCGAAATTAAATTACTTTCTCTCTTTAATGCGAATCACATAAATAAAACAAATAATTGATTGAAGAGACAGTGACCTAGCGATATTATATAAATAAAATAAATAATAATACTCAGTGTTATATCTCTAATATATTTTTTACAATCCTGGCATCGTTAACAAACTGCAGTTGCCATTTTTGGGAAATATATTAGCGATAGAAAATGAAGGAACGTGTTTCATTATTTATGATAATCTATAAGACAAGTTATCCATTTATGCCAAACTCGTTCTTACACGCTAATTCCCACGGCAACATAGATAGTATTAAAACTGAGAAAGATGTATATTTCCCACGAAGTACACGATAGCATAATAGTCGACAAAATCGCACAAACCGAGTTCAATAGAATCGAACCCGCATCCCGCACCAATTTGCGTGTCACTCATAAAATGAGAATATTATTTCCTTCCCTTGACCAGTAGAGTGACCACTCATTGTGACCAGTAGCAGCGGTAGGCGGGCATCGAACCCGTATGCGTGAGTTGCCGTGGACGCTGCAGCTCTCGTATCGACCGGCACGTGACCGCGTGGTCCAGATTCAATAGGCAAAGGGATTCCCCAGTTGCGGGTAGCATCTCCTTCTTCCCCATGCGCGGGAACAGGAGCATCAAGTAGTGAACGTTGATAGATCTCAATTCAAATCTATCATTATTATGTTCAGTGTGCAGAGGTACCCTATACGACGAGCAACTAAAAGTTGTAGATTACACAAGTTGAATGTTATCGCAAGTAGCATAAGTTGCTTCAGGTGGAGTGAATTAATCCCCTAATGATTAGCATGACTGATATAGAGTGATCAAAACAATTGAAAATAAATATAATCCAGTACGATATGTTGAGAGAGAATTTTCAAGCGACTCCGAATCAATAAGATATTTCTTACAATAATTTTACATTCCTTTTTAAAGGATATCTGTCATGTCTTTTCTTTCTACGTGGAAGAATTTTATTTTGCTAGAGTAGCGTAAAATAATCTTTATAGAAATTTCATTTTATAGTTTGCATCAATATAAATTGATATTCATAACTTGTTCTTATTTATTATCTACTAGTATAATCATATTTTTCCCGCTTTCGAACGGGCCATACCTGATCTTATACAAAAAAGAAAATTGATTCTTAATAAATGTGTGTCAAATTCGTATATTATTAAATAATGCGTGAATCTGTAGAGTGAAATTATAATTGTACGTCAAAAAGAATTTTACACTTGTAATTAAATTCTTAATATATTCATTTCTTTAATTCTGTGCGCAGGCAAAAATTCAGGAAAACCTACCTATTTTGATTCAAGAGAATTGAGTAAAAATTAAATGTAGTTCACGGTCATTTCAAGGTCCTTTCACATATTCACAGGTAAATGAGAAGCTGTTGCTAAATACACAGACGTAACAACTGAAATACCTGAGGTTGTCAACAGAATGGTTTTTCTAACATCTGGGAAAAATTTGAAACACATTAGTCATGTACCTAGCTTATGTGTTATCCTATTTTTTCCTTTAAACAGAAAAATCACTGAGTCTATACTCCTTGTATAAATAAATAAAGAAACATAAATTTACTGTCAAAAAAGCAGTACAAACTGCGTATGATCACGTGGAAGACTAATTTACTCTCCGGAAGCAAGCAAGGGACCATCCCACCTATTCCGATCAAGGACCCTAAGGCAGAGGCGGATTGAAAAATGTCAGTAAAAATTTCTAGATAAGATAAAAAGTTAGCTACGTGTTATAACACTAATAGAACATATCAACAAGTTTGTAATTTAACACACACAAAATTCTACATGAACGAATTATTATCGAAATAAAGATTATTCTGAGTATAGTGTTTAAAAATCATAAGAATTGAAATAACACTAAANAGCCTAGAGAACCTGTATAAGAAATCCACCTCTACCCGAAGGAAAAACGGAGAAAAACCCGGGCCAGGATGGGGCTACAGAATTAATATACACAACCGTGCCAAAGTTGAGTACACTTAAAACTAAATTAATATGAGTCATAAGACACAACACAATCATGCAAGAAAATAGTTTTTGACGTACAAGACGAATTTAACTTTTATCAAAATCAGTAAATTCTTTTACATTGTAGAAACACTAGTGCAGGAGGTGGTTTTTAACTGAGGATTTGAAGAGATTCAATTTCATAATATCTTTTATATTTTTGGGCAGGGAATTATATAGAACGATTCCCGAATGATATGGTCGTTTTTGACAAAGAGTGGTTGAAACTCTAGGACGATGAATATTATTACTATTGCAAGTATTGTGTTCGTGAACGAGTCTGTTTCGTATGAAGCAAGGGTGGCACTTCAGTAATTCCGTCTTAACAAACACGGCCGTTTCATAAATATAAATGCAGGGAAGTGTTAAGATATTTAATTGCTTAAATAAAGGTTTACAAGAGTTTCGGGGGTGAGATTTACAAATTTTCCGAACTATCCTCTACTGAATTCTGAAAGTTTGAATGCTCTGACNGTAACGTAAATGGGAGTAAACGTTTGCAAAATATACGCAACGGGAAATATGTGGACTAACTATGTTAACTAAGATTCGGAATGCGTAACACAATTTGCTTAATTGGGAATTAAAATTGTCAACGTGACAATTCCATTAGTCTTTGCAATTATTGTGTATGTATTACAATTATTGTGTAAATATTCGTGTAATCTTTGCAATTATTGTTGTAAACCAAATAATATTCACACTAACAAAAGGTTAATTTTATTATAAAGAAATGAAACAAGTAAAACAATTTAAATGAAGTAATGACAGAAAAAGTTGTTGAAAAAGATCTGAAGTTGGTCAGATCGGCTCAAATTCATTCCAAGATTTCCAAAGGGGACCATCGGACATCTTCGATAAAGACATTCCCTTGTCTTTTTCATATTTAACACGAACATTAAAGAAATAATTTTTTATTTTGTTTTTTCGATGATTCGACTCTCGCGAGTTTATTTAACCTATAATAACTAAGCAGAATTCCACTACTTATTAAAACGACCAAGTTTTCTATAAACTTAACAAATATTAAGCGTGGTATTCGTTTTATTTCTTAACATTGTCATCAAATATCAGCGCAGCCTTCCTTATGTTTTTTCGCTAACATCGTCCACATCGTAAGATAGTAGTGACACGTAGTGCCATTGTTTTATTTCGTTTACAAAACTCTCTTCCACAATTTCAGTCCAATGTTCAAAATTTACGTCTAAACATGGATAATCTTTTTAATATACCGACGAACCTTTATTACATATTTTGTATTATTTTTTCACAGCATTTCGACTCTTAATGGAATCTTTATTAGTTGATTATTAAACATATAGACACCACTTAAGTTACATTACATAGCATGAAGCGACACGAACTCTTTGCGATACACTGGATCCTCTTAATATGCTGGTCAACGCAATTCTTGCACGTGGAGGGCAATGAACCCCTCGGTATGCGCGCGTGTTGACCCGCAGTCACAAGGAATAGGGGCTGCAATGAATCAACCCATTTAACCAAGGATGCTCAGTAATTAGCTCTTCAGATTCAGAAAATCGGGCGATAAAATAGTGAAAGAGACATGCGATCGAACATTTCCACGGATTACTTGATTCATCCTCAGTGGCGGAGAACAACTCTGAAAACGCTTCACGTACACCATACATTCCTCCCTTCTCTTCTTTTGTGAAATATGTTTTGCATACGTTTTCTGATGACGCTCAAACGGTACGATTAACAATGCAGTAATCCAATAATGAGGTTTTCAAAAAGCCAGTATAACAAATTTAAGAAGTCAAACTATCCCACAACATACCTCGTAGTTGTCCCCAGGGTTCACATAGGCTACGTCTCGGCACTAGGAGGAAGAGATGTGGCCTGCATCTCACTTCGGCCGATTTGACCTCAGGATAGACCTAGTATACAGTAGGTTGAATAAACCTGAGAGTCAGTCTGGATGCTGTGGTATGATGAAAAATCCCACACCCCACTGGTATTTGGTTGGATCGAACCCCGGTGATCCAACCAAATATCTTAAACTTACAGCTCAAAAAATATAAAAGAAACATTTGATAATGAATCATTTTTACAATTATGAATAAATTTTACAATACTCCTCCATGCTTCACTGATATGAAATTGAGTCTAAAATTTTCATTGGTACTTCTCACATATTATTGATAATTATTTCATTGATATTTTTTTATTTATTTTTCATTATAACTAGCATTATACCATATAGACGATTACTCATTACACAGATAATTATAAAAATTATTTAATAACTGCGTATCTTACTTATATTCATGGATATCTGTGCGCAGAATCAGCATTACACAAACTAAACTTAAAATGAACAATTATAAAAATGAGAGAAAAATAATAAAAACCAATAATACTCAATTTCAACAACGTATTTTATTCGTCAATTTTTCGTTAAGGATATTAATTTTTCTGTGAAAAAAATTAACGAACAGTTTCATAAATTATTTTAGAGTCAGTTAGGATATGGATTTTTTCATCTTTAGGCATAATAAGTTCAATTTGCATATTCCATTCAAGATCAATTTCTGAAAAAATCAGTGTCATAGACAATTTTAGATGAATCGAGATCTTTAGCAAATAGAACCATATACAAATGTTACCTTCTCTTGAAACCCATCGCTTCCGCCATCCCCATCCCGTGCCCGCCCACATCATCCCCCTTAATGTTCCCCAACCCGATCGCCCGCCTTCCTCTCGTCATGAGCTTCGCGCGCTGACAGTCACCTGTCAACGCGGCCGCCCAGAGACAAATGACGTACAGGGCGCGACAATGGAGCCACGACGGTGGTTGCAGGGGTAGGTTGCGGGTTGGCAGGTGCGCCGGAAAACGAATCAGGCAATGCCACCCTCTCGCGCTCCTGGTAGGGGCGGTTCGGACACAAAAGTCCTTGTGTAACACTAATGGAACACGTCGTTTCGACCAGTATAACCGTATTCGTTGCGGTGTCTATAGCTCTGTAAATAATTGTGTGATTTGCTTTAATACGTCAGAGTATAAAAAGTGAGGTTCCATTGACAGCTGTTTCGTAGGTAGACGAGGCAACTTCTGTCAGAAGTTCCGGCGGTACGGCGGTACGGATGCTTTTCGTTAATAATTATGGAGTCTTTCAACACTTAAGTGATGGTGATACGTTTACTTCCGTAGCGGAAACTTTATTCGCCTGTCGAGGTTGACATCTTTAGGTGCAGATATGTGCGCTGCACGCCCACTAGCATTCGCACAAAGTAGATAAAGCTGGTGTCAAAAACCGTAACAAATGATTCAAACCTCTACGTCACGAGACAAACGTTGACCATGGTTTAAGGTATGGTTCACCATGGTTCTCTTCTTTTTCCATAGTTCATTAGAAAATATTTTTGAAATGAGGTGATGGTATTTTTTTTGCTCTTAATGATTAATTGCCGATAAAAATATTAGGAATTGTTTCACGAATTAACATTCTGTGACTAAGAGGTGTTTTCAAATATTTGCTGTTTAGTTCCAATTTTTCTTGGTACAATTTTCTAATTCCACGTGGGATCTACTTCACAATTTTCAGAGTGCACGTATTATACAGAAAAACTAATCTGATTTTATTTATGTTTGACATCTGCCCTTCTGAATATAAGAAATATAGAAAATAGGTCAGAGTCTTTGATTTTCTTTTTATTTGTTTATTANTGCACGTATTATACAGAAAAACTAATCTGATTTTATTTATGTTTGACATCTGCCCTTCTGAATATAAGAAATATAGAAAATAGGTCAGTCTTTGATTTTATTTTTATTTTTTTATTTTACAAAATATTCTCTAAATCGTTATGTGTGTATTCTCTCAATTTTTATTCAATATTAAATTGTCTGTCAAAACTCAGGTCGTTTATCTATAATATTTATACTCTGATTCTAGTTATAAATTACACTTTGTCAATTACTTTTAATTTCCTTACTCGACTAGATATTGTTCACGTAACAATATCCCTTGAATATATATACTACTGTCGAAACGCACAACTCAGGTGTTAAAAAAAAAAATTTTCAATAAGATTTAATTTAATCAAATTTGATACTCCAAAGAGAACACTGAAAATTCTTTAAAAGAAACTTTCAATAAGTACTACATTCTTGAAAATATTTTTAATATCATTTAACACATGCTTGCTAGAAATTAAAACAGGATACTGCAATAACAACGGTTTCGTGACAACGAAGGCGATACGGAGGCTTCTCAAAATGTACAACATCGCGCATCCTCTGCGCTAGAAACTCCCCACTTTATACCGACAATACAAAAAAAAAAAGCTTTATCATGGACTTTAACAATTTCCCCCACACCCATAATGGAAAGACTTCCACCAATCATTGCGTGTGGAATCTTAGGTAACAATTAGCCCTTCTCGTCCCAACCCCACGTCCTCCGTTGTTAGTGGTGAGCGTGGAACGTGGGACATGCGTGAACGTCGCAGTTCGCGCGGCCGATATCACGAGTAAATATTTGATAAGGAACAGCGAACGACGCTGAGAGCAGACACGTGGGGGCGATCCGTCTCTCTCAAGCGCCTTGGCCATCAATTCGTCTCAATGCGCCGTCGCCATTGCTGTAGGAGTGAAGCATCAGGGAGAACGAGTTCGTCGCACATGGGAACTAACAACGACACTATTTCTCAAGAGACGTTAAAGGGGTAACTTACAAACAATATTTAAAAAAACTATAACATATCACACCGGGCATTCATTCCGAGGGGTCCGGGTCACTTCGGATTTTTTATTCTTTTTGCTTTACTGAGATATTTTTCTGCAAAAAATATTATTTTACCAATTGTTGATTAATAATACAAATTAATCAATTGAATGAATTGAAAATATTTAAGGACAATTTTTAAAGTTAACATCTAAAACATTTTCCGAAATAAATACCGTACCGCACAAAAGGGTATAACTGGTTAAAATGATACTAACATAGGAATAGCATCTGGACTTCTTTATTTCTTCTTCAAAAACAGCCAATAACTGTCACCCAACTGCTAAAGACTAATACTGTAGTATAAAAGATCTTATCGATTAATCTGATGAAATTATTATAAACCAGAGATTTTGAATCAATTCTGAAAAAAAACTACAGACAAATGTAATANCTGTCTCTTATACACATCTAGATGTGTATAAGAGACAGCAATAATAATAATAATAACAATAATAATGACAATAATAATAAAACATGTAATTTTTATCATAAATCTTAAATAGTTTAAAAGTTCACATATCACCAACAAATTAGAACACTACTCTCCAAAAATATTTATTAAATTAGTATTGGATAATGGATTTATTAATTGTTCTTAAGATTTCTTGGGGATATTAAGTGCGATACTTGAGTCAACAGTATCATTTATGCAACGGAAAAGAATAATCCACATTCGATATAATCTACGACTTGATGTAGTTAGTCACCACAGAACATCTTTGTAAATGCATAACATTTATATCAATTTTATTACAGCACCTAAAAATATAACCAAACAAATGAATACTGGTTCCAGCAAGAAATTCTCGTTTGAAAATTCGTTGTAACCGAAGACAAATCGTGCAGTTACGGCCATTTGTTCATGTTAACAAACTTCTTTCCTACATTACACTTCATTATGACTAGTAAAATATTATCTGATGATAAGAGTCCATGGACGACGTTCGTTGAGGGCAGAAACATGGCGTGACGCAAACCATTTTGTCGTAGAGATTCAGTCAGATAGAAATGTTCTTTCGTGATTGTTCACTGTCATGTTATGCTATTACGATGCCCTTCTACAATTTCCTCTTGTAAAGGGTTCCGGATATTAAATTTGATGGTGGACAAGATCTCAATCTATTTACGCATTTTCCTTAGCGTTTGCAGCGATAATTCGTCAGGAATGTGACGTGCCTAGTAGGATCTGCGTAACTGATTCGAGAAAAAAATAGAATTTCACATCATGAGTGGAAGCAGAACAGTGTCCATATTACACAAAATCAATTTCTGCCAGAGAACTGGAAGGCTCATTCAACAATTCAAATATTGTGACAATTTAATCGACATTTTAGACAAGGTTATTACTATTTTTGTATTTTGATTACCAACGAAATGACCCACCAGACGACTGTCGGGCAACATGCTGGACAAGGGCGGACCATGTCTAAATAAGTTATAAAAAGTTTCCAAAGATAATGACAACTATATTCCAAGAAATATTTTAGTATTTGTTTCACCCACTAATAAAAAATTACAAAGTGTAACTGTTTTCCTTTTCCGAAAAAAAATAGAGAGAAAGTAAAATGCAATTTTGTAATCCAGGTGTATATATGTTAATGAGAGACTCATTCCGAGAAATCCAGTGACTCGAAAACGGGTAAAGTCACATTGCATATAACGACGCTTCCCTACACAATACACCCTCATTTACCGACATTATTTATCCTGAAACCCGAGTAATTCGTAACAGGTTTACTATAAAAATTTCAGTTTTACAATTCAACGTACATAATATATAATTTATACTTTGGTTCTCAAAAGTAAGAAAATGTCATAAATTCTCTAATTTGTTTAGCATATTGCAAAAAAGGTCTATAATGGAAATAAACTCAATTCAATAAACTGTACTATAAATTTGGGTACGCACTTGATAATAAAAATCAAAAGATTTTGTGTACTGTATCGGGTTGAAACAAAGCAATGTAAACCATTATTTTTTGGAATAGTAATGCTCTTCAGGAGTTCATTGGTTTTGCTCGATGCTCAGTGTCTTGTGAACATTTTTTAAACATTATTTTCACACAGAGTAAAGTGCGAGTGTTTTCTCTGCAGTACATTATGTGGTTGCATCCTTTCTATTATCATCGAAATTTTCCTCTACGCGAAATATACCAGATAAACAAGGGTAAGGTACACTAAAAATAAATAAGGAATTGACTTTAACAAAGTTTCAGAAGGGCAATTTGCTCAATAATACTTCAAGTACTCACCAGCGATGTGGGATGGTCCGAGTCATTTCACTTCTCTGCGCTTTCACCGAAGAACCATGACGAAGGGAATCAACCCCAGGAATAACATCTGGAATAATCAATACAATGATTTTGAATTGGCTGAAACTGTTTTACTGTCACTACTTTATATAACTTATCTGATATTCTTAATCAATACGAAAGATAATGGATTATTGCATTGCCCATAATAATAATAATAAATTAATAATAATATTAAATTTATTATACTCTATGGAATACATATTTATTAAAATTTTAACATGTAATATTTGTTAATACATATGAAGTTGAGCAATTAATGTAAGAATTTATTACACTTGTAATATAGCATAGGATTGTAAGCAGCATATTAAAAAATTGCGTAACTAACCTCAAACAAACCCCTCACAGCGAGATTTAAATCTAATTGCATACCAATAAACCAATCCTATTTACTGGACAATGTACTTCAAATGTCGGATTATCCTTGTCATTACACTTGCGGACGGCTACGAAGGGGATGTCTTTTTAAAAAAGCTAATAAATGTTTGTTTGATCAAGTGGAAAATCGCGTGCACCCAACTGGCGGACTGTAATTATTCGTCTCATTCCAAAAAAATCTCCTCTTCAATTGGAAAAAAGTTAAAAATATTTGATGATTCAAAATATGATGAATAGTTGGAAATGACAAGGTGTTAATGATTAAAATCGAAGATTGCGTGACAACAACTCGCATACAAATTCAATAATCTAAGTCAAAATAAACGAATCAAGGAAGATAAATTGTTCCCACAACTCCTACAGAAACTGACTAATAAACAATGCGAGTAAAGTAAGTTTATATTGACACTAGTATTGTCAAAAATGTTTGTCGCTACATCTAAACTTTCTTCAGGAGAGAAAGTTTTGTGACATAATAACTAATAGTGTCGAAATTTTTCGTGAATGTTCATGCAGTAATGTGTCACGTTTTTGCAAACAAAATCGTAGTTTATAAACCTCTAATATGTAAGTTCGGTGTTAATAATTCTGAATCTCAGTTATTCCAATTTGTTCCGTCTGTTTAAAAGTCCAAAAAAGGTACATTAGAGTGCACTAAATATCAAAATATTATTTCCGTGACTCAACAACAGAACGACAACAGAATTTATCCCCCAATTCGAAAAACACTCCTCTTAGCTCGTTTCACTACAAAGACAGAGAAACCCGATCTATTTTTAAAAAAGCAGATAAACGATTGTGGGCTCCCATCATCGCATCAGAGCCATCCAGCGATCACATCCCATGATCACCGGGGAGCGGTGGATGCGCCGCGGGTACTCAGTATCAATTACAACGATCGGTGTCGGTTGGGAGCGACCAACACAGTCAGACAGCCAACAGATCGCTGTCATTCGTCAGGGCCACAGGTTCGAACCCCGGGTTCTAATGGGCGAATACCAGAGGCCGCGCGCCAATGCGACGTCTGACAGATGAAGCCCATTTGTGAGGCGTGGGATTTTTATATTCAGAGGTGGAGGCAGAGGAGGGGAAGATGGCGAAGTGGATGACGTCAGGGGAACGATAGTAAATGGGGCATATTAAGTGGGGGAATGAAAGTGCATGAACGAATACGTTTGAGGGGAGTCACTTAATAGAAAATCAATCAAAGAATAAATGTACAACGGGAAAAAGATTGGACTCATTCTGCTCGTATGTTTGAAGAAGTTATTTTAAGATTATTCTCATCACAATTATTAGATAATTTCCAAGACACTATGCGTATTACACATATTTGTAATGCTCGAAATATCCATCATTCATTATGAAGTAAAACTGTACTTGAATTAAGAGAAGGTAATTACTTTGTATTTTATGTAATTATTTAGTATCGTTTGCGTATTTTATGTTTTAAAATATTTGTGTACAGCATTCACCTTTGAGCTTTTTGAGGGGTTTTCTCCAATTCTTAACGCAAATGTTGGGATGATCCCTTGATTGTCATACCTAAGTAAAATAAAAACATAATCCTCCAGTTATTCTGATTTCAAGTATGCATGAATATTCTGGACAGACCAATTAATCTCGTATATTATTTTAAACAATTCTATATATTAAACAGGGCGTAAAAAATAGAAATATGTATGTCAAGCAGTTCGGTGAAAGAGCAGATCAGATGCAATGAACCTCGCCGCGTGATCAAGTTTTATACTATTACTAGCTGATTACCCGGCGTTGTCCGGAATTTTTTACTCGTTGGACCAACGAACACACTCACCGGAGACCTCGCACGTCGAATTTTTGCTTCCGAGGCACGATACAAATTGAGGTAGCGCGGTTGCACCATTTCATTAACACGCTTATAAAATCTAAACCATTCGTCCAAACTTTACGATTAAAATATGTTTTTTTATCTTTATAAAATGCACAAAACATAGAACCCATTACATTTGATGAAGATTGATTTTTTCCTTCTTAAATTCTTCACTTAAATTGAAGTATTCCAACACTTCTATTTTTCATAACGTTTTCTCGCTAATTGAAATTAACCTTAGAAGATAGACATACGCTGTCGCGGACTTTTCTGTAGAACTCTTCGAGGCGAACAATATTGCTACGCATAGTTGTCATCTATCTCTAACAGTAAGTAAATATGACAAATTTTTCTCCGATTTCATCGACTTTTATCTTCAACTTCATTTTTTATCTTTTTCATACATTAAAAAAAATAAAAGTTAGCTTATGTTCATCCTGGACATCTAAACTATCTCCTTGCTAAATTTCATCACGAACCGTTCAGTGGTTTAGTCGTGATTAAGTAACAAGCAGATAGACACGCTCTCGCGTTACGCATTTATTAGTATGGAGTATGGATTATCATTGTCATGATACTCTCAACCTCTGTTGGTTTTTCTCTCAGCAGTGTATTATAAAATCGAGTTCTGCTGGGAGGAAGAATCATTTTCAGGTCCAAGAACTTTCTGGTAATGTGGGCTGAGGATAGAAGGACGCTGTGTCGCAGTCTGCTTTTCACATTGGTGTTGATTTCGAGTTTTTTAATGGAATCAACTAAGGATTGAGGTACTAGTGCTAGGATAGATTAAATGATAATGAATATTATCATTATTTAAATTTACTATTAGGCACAGTATGAATGAAGTAGGTCTTCGATAAGTACTAAAATGAAGACAAAGATGAAACAGGTAATTTGTCATTAAATGTTACGTGAACACTGTTAATACATACATTAGCAAACAGGATAACAATTTAAATATTCCTAACGAATATTTGGCAGAAGTTTAATGTCGACACATAATATTTTCAAATTTCACTGATGTACTCATCACCAACCTAATATTGTAAACCCGTGACACGAAGAATAGTACGTAGCTAAAAAGAGTGTTAGCTAAAAATTTTTATCTTAAATCTTTGATGTTAGTCCAAGCGCTACTACGAAGCAATATTTATGATTCGGTGCTCATCTTCACCCCTATATTTCTTTCCCCAATTCTTTTTTCCACCCCCAAGGCAAAGCGAACCGACATAGCGCAGGGTCTTAGCGGTGCTTCACAAAGCGTAAAAGTATAACCCTACTCATCAAACAAAAAACCCAAAGTAAGAAACGAAAAAGAGTTTCTCTCCTTGAGTAAATACTTTTTCTTTAGAAGTAGTGTTAGTTCGCAGCATTTCTGATTATTATTATTCCTCACGAAAAACGCAAAACAATCCATTCATGAAAGACATTTTTATTGATTAAAAGCAAAGATAGAGATTTCGGGAAGTAATTTAGAGAAACGCATATCTGATATTGCCCGGAGTCTGTAAATAAAGATAAAATTTTACATTTCACTAATATTAAATTTTAATAATTATGAATTATTGGAGAGAGAACCAATTGTTCTTGAAGCACTGTTACATAAAGAACTGCTGAAATTGTTAATATAAGAGAGTGGTATGAAGCTTTACCGAAGAAAGATTAATATCAGTCATGAACATCCTTGAAAGTTTTGCAATATTGAAAGCCAAAGAAAAGTCTTCACCTTATGATACAACCCTGAAAGTCCCGCGAAATTATTACGTCACACCATAGCACATGATAAAGAAGTGAATCAGTTCCGTTTTTTATAATAGATTCAAATATTTATTTCTAGATTTTTTATTTAATCATTGTATCAATGTTGTTATTATATCATCGTATTGAACAATCATCACATTACATATTCGCACATAATAACAAATATTTTTTTATACATTTTAGAAATTGTTTACCCTGCCATACATTATTTACAAGTCAGTGCCCATGTAGTTAAACTAAGCTACAATCCTTCTCTAACTACATATAAATGCATGAAGAATACACGGAACAGGTTTGAACTGCACTATGTGAATGAAGAAATAATCCCGTCAATACCACATACCCTTCATCAGATCGTCCATCCTCACAAAATAGTTCCGACCTTGCTTCAACGCAAACATATTATTCAACTGACAAAATATCTGGAACATTCACGTAACACAGATTAGAGTTGAAAACGAAATTATAAGGATGTGAACAGACTACAAGTTGATTTATGAACGCAGAAGATTCTGAGTTTACATAACATTTGAACATCAGTTTTTCAGTATCCAGTAAAAGTGCATGATTTTGCATTACAAATGTGAAATTTAACTCAAAATACACAAAAATCATACATCCCTAAAAACGTAAAGAATGTATCAAAGCTCTCTAACATATGAAACAATGTAAAAAACGAAGCTCCGCGTGAGATAATAAATGTCATCCTTTTCCATTTCCTTCATATCCATCCGCTTCCGCTACATCATTCGACGAAAACGATGGATTATTTAATTCGTTTCTGCATGAAATATAAAAGAAGAAAGAAAATGTTTGACATCGCGGGAGAGGCGTTTTATGAACATCAAAGAATTCCTCTTCAAATTGGAGAGACGGAGTCTCGTATGGCGCGGGAGATTTCTGAATTTTTTGTGCTTCTGTTCAGGAAAAAAGATTGGCAGACGATAATGCGCTTAAAACTACAAACGAATCGTTTTTCATATGGAGGAACAGTAGCAAGAGAAAAGAAGGAAATATCATACGACATATGAGGGTTTATATGAACTTCGGGGCTCCCTGCTCGTAAATATCTAAAAATATGAGATTAAGTTCTATTATACTCTAATATTCATATTAGAGGAAGATTTTTCGTAAAAATTCTCGAGTTGTGTTTATTTCGNTCCCATGGGGCTGTTTTGATATGTAATAAATTTCGTTTTTTCAAATGAAATTTGCAATCTGATTTTTGCTGTTTGTTGTTGTAATATTGCAAGTTGTTTTTGTGCATCTTGAATGTCTTTTGCAATTAGTGCCATATCATCTGCAAAGGCTAAACAGTCCAAACTCACACCTTTGACTTTTGGTTCTAGTCGATGTGTTGGAGTCCTGGCTTTTCTCTATTCTCTTACTACCTTTTCTAAGATGCAATTGAAAATAGAGGAGAAAGACTGTGTCCTTGCCGTACTCCCATGTCTATTTTAATCCTTTGTTTTGTTCTCCCATAAATTTGACTTTAGATTAGGTCTCTGTAAGTGTTTCCTTTATTATGTTTGTTGATTTTTGATATACTCCAAATTCTGCTTGTGTTTCGATGAGAGATTCTCGATCTATACTGTCATATGCCTTTTTAAAGTCCACAAACGTGATGACATACTTTTTGGTTATGTATTGTAGAAGTATTTCATTGAGTTTTTCAGATTAATAATTTGTTCTGCACTCGATCTTCCTTTCCGGAATCCGCCTTGATATTCGTCAAGTTGGGGATCTAGTTCAGGTTCTGCATGGTTGAGAAGGGCTTTAGACAGAATTTTGTAAGTAACTGGAAGGAGTGAAATACCACGGTAGTTGTTAGGGTCTGTCTTGCTGCTTTTTTGTGAAGAGGAATAGCTGTCTTCCATTACCCAGGGATTTTTTCAGTTTGCCAGATTTCTTCTAGAATATCTTTCAGTTTCATGATAAAATTTTCTCCCGCGTTTTCCCATAATTGTGCCGTGATTTGGTCTTCACCTGATGGTTTATTATTTTTCAATGATTCTATTATTTCTCTGGTTTCCTGTACACTTGGTGGTTTTGAATCTGCGTTTCGCTGAGTGGGATTGAAAGAGAATGTTTCTTTTGGTTTTTCGCAATTGAATAATTTGGAAAAGTAACTGGCTAAGATTTCACAATGGTTTTTAAAGTTGTAAGTAATTTTTTTTAATTGGCTACTTTAACTTTACATGCTTCAATTTAAATCTAGAAATAGTTTTTTAAAGTAATTCTCTTCAAAAAGAATATTTTCCTTCGGTTGTAAAGGAAATTGTTTTATAACATCTATTTGCTACATATATTAGCAACATTAAATGTGTCATTTGTATGTACAGTTAGCTATTTGATTTTTTCCAGAGTTCAAACAATGTGTTTTTATAATAGTAGATGTCGTTAACGCCACGTCTGACATTCCTCAAACGACATTTTGAATTCACTGGTCATCAAAGTGGACTGTCTTCCCATAAGGCTCTTCCCAGTTTGAATCACTGTTAATACTTTTTAGCGAGAATAAAAAATTGAAAAGTAATATCCCTCCATATGTCATCCCTCGTCTTCGAACGTCAACCCATATCCACTCTATGTCACGTACGAACAGTCAGCCTTCGAACGAACAACCTCATCCTGTCTACCATTCCCAGACGTCAGCCAGCTCTTCAAAGGCAGTCGCAAGACAGCACGGCGCACTCAAGGGCCACTGGAGGCCCACAAGGCTCCCTCTTTCCGTCTGCAGGTGATCGTTAGCTCTACCACCCCGCGCTCTGTCGCCCACACGACGAAACCTCCAGATAATGACGAACTGGACTCAAGCACAGCTCATGTTACACTCTCTCCAATAACCCCGCCTAACCTTCGTCAAAGGCCGAGAAAAAAAAATAACAACCGCATGGGACCTAGCCGAAAAAGAAGGGTGGAAAAAAAATAAAAAAATACATCCTCGAGGAGTCCCCTACAAGAAGTAGCGTCATATTGTGGAGATCTTGCGATGCGGTTTTCTGTTTCCTGAACTGATATTATCGGATTTCACATCGACCGCGTCGAAGAGGATAAAAATGTTCTTTTAGGTGGACGCGTGCATCTCAGACGAAAAGGGGAGAAGTGAGGTTATATTGTGAGAATGTAGGAGGGCGGATGGAGAAGAGCTGTCGAGTAATCAAAGTATTGTATAGCATACGGCAAAGGGGCGAGTCTACCAAGTTTGAAATCGGATTTGGATGAATGTCAGGGAATGCCGATGACTAACAATAGATCATTTATTATGAACATGTGTGACTGCTATCTGGGGGTTTTGTTTATTTTTTATTCGGATAAAATTATTCTTTTAACGTACGATGCATTCACGCGAGATCATTATTGTAAAACCATAATGTATAAAGATTAACCAGAAGTTCAAGTAAGAGTAAATGTAAGAATTAGATAATAAATCGAAAATAATGTAAGACGTATAAAATTTAAAATTATTTTCATATCAAATAAAAATTATTTTTCTTTCCACGTGAAAAAAGAATGTAGCAACGTCAAAATTTATGAAATATAGCCATCAGAGAAGAAAATAATTACCTTCCAAACAAAGTTATTCTCATTATATTCTAAACATGATCTTGCGATGTAATCTTACACACACTTGGCATCCTTTAATTGCCAAGTGAAATTTCGTTTAAAGATGGTTATCGTTAAGATTCTGTCCATCGACGTACGCTTTTGTCTAGTGATAAATGGTTCGAATCATCATTCGGTTCCAACGGGAGCCCGCCGCATGGTTGAAAATATGAGCACAAAGGAAAGTAAATCAATTCAAATAGACATCTCGCTGTATTTCTTGACCCCGTCCATCATGGATCCGTAACGTCATTCGTAACCTTCAACTATGACACTTGACGACAGAATGAATCATGAGTCAGTCCCATGTAGCTGGATTACACGTTATGAATAATCCAGTTCAAAGAAGCTTATAATTCAGTTCAGAAAAGTAAAGCTCATTATTGCAAAATAAAATAATATCAAACGAATAACACAGATTTACAAGGATAGCATCCAGCACGTCATATGCAAAATATCATTTTAATTTGCGGTTTCCAAATTAAAATGTAATTATATAACAATTGCATCTAAACATTGCAATTCTCCATACCCCATTTAGATAATAGTTTATTGCTCCCCACGTGGTCATACGCAGTTTGCAACTCCTTTTTTGAAAATAAAGTTTATTTATTTAAAAAGAAACGTCTGGGATGAAAAAAGAACCTTGTTAACTGCTTTGAACATTCATTGCAATTCAATACTTTAAAAAATAATTTATCAATTACAAACAACAAAGTGAATTACAAGTTTCATTGTTATTCGTATACATATAATTTAAACGATTAAAATGAATTGAGTAATCCAAATAACTATAAATATGATACTAACCACCACAGCGGAAACATTTCTTAAACAATAACAAAAAACTTTATTTTTTTGTAATCCTAATGATTTGGATGAGAATATAAACATACACCATGGAACTTAAAAATTACATCAAAGGGAACTTATACTCAACATTTCGTGTACATGTCCAGTTTTGTACCTGGTATGTGTGTGAACGGTGTGTACTCTCCATAAAACAAGTAAAACGCTACACCAGAACCAAACTTCGGAATTGTTTTTAGTTTCATGTGGAATAGAATCCTGCTTCGGGACAGGTCAATCCCATATCAATTACTTCCTTTAATTCACATTCGGTATCTAAAAAATCATTTATGAACATAATTATGTTTCATAAACATTCAAATGTGCGTACACACAATCAAAACACATTTTCATACACCTAAACTTTGGAGGAATCTATCTTGACAATGTTTATACATTTAAGAACATGTTTGTAAAATTGTTTAGGAACATAATATGATTGATATAAATATTTTTATACGAATCATACTCAAGGGAGGTTTCTTCATAATTATTTGCTTCTACGTTATGTTCCTGTTGTGAAGAAAAACAATCGGAAAGTTGAGTGGGTTCTCCAGATTCTTCCCGCTGCGAAGGAGCATTGAAGGCAATAATAGAAAGTGGAAAATTAAAAGCACATTAAGTTGATCAATGCGTAGCACCAGTAATGACATAACAAACACATTCTGTTATTTCCTTTCTATAGGTGTCCAATACAATACAATCAAACAATAACACTGAATCAGTGTGTGTTTTCCCCAAGACCTTCGTACTCGGCGCTTCGCCAGCGGGTACAGCTGCATTGGTCCGCGCCAGGGGCAGAATCTGTTCGTCAGAGACGTGAAGAGGAAAGAGGGGGAATAGGAACACCATCGCATGGTGCAACTACCGGAAGAGATCGGAGTTGACAGACGTCTGGTACACTCAAAGCTAGTGTCCAAATACAATGAAAGACCGAACGGTTGGAAATCTCTCAGTAAGTGGGAGTTCACCAAAAATGTTACTATGATGAGCGTTAGTATTTTTTAAGTACACATATTATTATACGATTTTATAATTTAATTTTCTAGAGTTTCATCACTTTCAAAATATTAATAATAATTATTAACATAACATACAGAGCAAATTTCAGTTCACTTATTGAGTCAAATGCGGGGGATAAGTGTATGTAGATGGCTCTAATATCCCAGATGTTGGCTAGCCCCAAAACCTAAATAATAATAATAATAATTGTAATTCTACGTAATGTAATAAATACTACATAATGTCAGGGAGCGAAAAGCATTCGTCATAGATGTCACCCATCCTACAGAACATTGACAAAGCAGAAGTGGATAAGATTTTAAAATACATCCCACTTTCAATAGAGTATAAAGACATTAATAAACTCGAAACTGTAGAAATTCTACCAATCGTTGTTACAGCAAATGACCTCATAAATAAGAACGTGAAAAACAATTTGGAGAAACTAAATCTGCATCCCAAAAACGTATTCCCAAGATCCAAAAATCTGTTATCTTAGAAATTTGCTGTATTGTTCGCACCGTGCTTAACTCACCAAGCCAGGAATTAGGCATGTTAGATAGCCCCTCAAACCTTTCTAAAAACCGGGTGAATAATCCGCGTGAAGGACTTGTATAATAATAATTGTAATTCTGAACTGCATAATTCTGAAGAAATAACTCTCTACAACTTGATATTGTGTGTGTTTACGTCGTTGAGTTCTGGAAATGAAACCTATTTTTGAAAACCCAATGACTATTTACTTTCGCTATGCTACGTCCTGTAATTAAAAATGTGTTAACCAATAAGCAATTCAAAGGTTTCCCTCAACTACGTGTCAATTGACCTCTGAAAAAAAAGGGATCGCCTATCTACTCATGGACTACTGATATCAATTTTTTTAATAGTGGAGGGAGCAAACGTAGTCTCAACTTACTGAAGTGTGCATCACTGAAATTTCCAATTATAATTGAATCATTAACATTATGTATTTCAATGTTTCACTACAAGGTTTCCTTAACCGAAATCAAGAGCAGAAATTTCATGAAGGAATTAGGTAATCGAATATGGCCGTGTTGAGGGAATAACAATGACTTAATCTCTATGAAAAAATTTGTATAATTCCTATAAATGAACAACCACACGTTAATACTGAACCCACAATGATTACATTCGAAATCAAACAAGCTGTCCAGAGCAAATAAAATTCTCAAGTTGTAAACTTATGATTTTCTAAATCTTAAATTTAAATATGCCAATTTAAATAAAACATTCAAAAGAATAAAAAAGTTTAAGTATCAAGAGTATCAAAAAAGAGACAATATATGACTTAGCGAAATTAATTAGCATTACATCCTTGCTAAATTTAAATTTGCGTAAACAATATTTCACAGGAAAAAAAGCTAAGTGTATTGGACAAAGATCATCATACACAGGAGTTATAAATACTTCTAGAAACCTAATTACTACTACTAAATGGTCAACTGTAATTGCGGTGAGAGATTTGACAAGTTTAACGCCAAGCTTATGTCTCAGGCAACATCTGCGAGTAATCACTCTCAACTAGCAGCTCTAAGGGTGTAGTCTTCAAGTAAGATCAAAGAAATACCGAACCAAGGCAAAAAATACTGTTGTTTTCAGTGAATCAATTGGGGGAAACAGTTTGGAAGAGATAAAATCAAATTCCCGTCAGACACTGGTGAGGTCAGTTAGTATAAAATATCATACAAATCGTACTCGAATCAGAACTAAAATAAAAATAGGTTTATAGTTTCGGCTCCCTTACTGATTTCTCTCAAAACATTTAATTAAACTAGTGGTGCAAAAACATTGCACATACTTTTCTCCGTCTACAGCATAGAGTGGGAAAAATTCTGTAGTGAAAGGGACATTTCTGGCGTGGCCCTCTATATTTTGGTCATCTACCACTACTCTATTCATGCTCAAAGTTGCTGGATGAACTTATTATAGCCCTTTATTTAAAATTTCAAAGTAAGATAAATATTACAAATATTATTTCAAAACATATAGCCACATATCAGTCTTATCGTAAAAAGTGTTACGTAAATGTAATTTCGTTGTAGAGATAAATTTATGTTTTTTCGTATCTGCAGTGCTTTTGCTGTCCTCCTATGTATTTTATCATTATCATGTCTTTCATTTCAGTTTACGAAAAGAGTATTCTACATCTGCTTGGTCCAGTTACACTGCTAAATATTATTCAAGCTTCTTGAAACAGTAAACTAATGTTTAAGTGTAGCAGACAGAAATTATTTTACTGTGTCAATACCAAACTTTCAAGCGAAATACCGCTAATGCGGATGTAATGCATACTAATTGTACTTCACGTAGAGAAAATTTAAGCAAAATTGTTGCAGCCATTTTTTTAAGACATTCAAAAGAGTACTTTGAGCTTCATGTGAAATACCCTTTGTTTTAAAGTAAAACAATATAGCACGTACATCGACAACGAGTAAATTCTACCGTAAATATGAAATGCGAACAAAATTGATCTATCCATTTACTCAGAATCGCTGCGCACAGACGGACGGACGTTATGCCAAAAACCTCTTTTTCAGTATTAGGAACCGCCAAAACGGATATTTCCGTCGAAATCTGGCATTCGAATTTTTTCACGATTACAATACTTTCTATATACTACCTATATGAGAAAGTAAAAATGAATGGCTGTGTCAATTACAATGTATAAGATTACGGTATAAAAGAAACATAATTCAAGGAGTTTTGAAAACGTATTAATAATAAAGGTTTAATGAATTAATACATTAATACACATCACAAATGATTCACTGTGTAAAGCAAATAGTGACTCGTTAAAATAAAATTCACTGTTTTTATACGTTCAATGATAACATAAAATAATTCGATTAATATAAAATACTAAGTTATCTAAAATCTTTTGTCTTGGATAGAAATTGGGGAAAAGGACTCGGCTTGGATGGAAACGTCCGAAGGCAGCCAAATCGGCTTTGGCGTCTCGACAAGTAGCCTCTCGCAAGTACTGCGGGTTAGGTGGAGACGGAGAGCGGAGAAAGAAGAAGACGAAACTCTTCTCAAGGAGCAGCAGTGTCTTGAAAGACGAATGGAGCGTAACATCTTGTGTGGCGTCGTTCATTCTCCACGAGAGCTCGAGCACCTTGGGGTCTCAGGAGCTATTCAACAAGACGACTAACGTCGCGATGCTACGGAGGAACAAGATGGGAAACGGCAGCGAGATAGCGGTCGATAATGCTTCACTCCCAAGGAAAATGTCTTTCAATCCCGTGTTGGCCTTGTTTTAAATTACGTATTTTGACATCATATTCAAAATTAACATGACAGTAATTTTAGGAAATTAAAAACTATTTCAGATATTAGTCGAAACGCTTAACTACGTGTAAAAATAACTATATGATATCTTGAGTTTAAGTCACAATAAATACATTCTTTTTTACATTGCCAAGGTTTTGACTTAAGTTATCTCCAAGGTTCCATAGTTGAACCTGCTCACCACCACAACCATCCGTATAGACACTTATCCCAAAACATTCTGCTGTACTGAAAATACCAGCTCACAAGGTGGTGAGGATATTCAATTGTGGTTAGAGAGAGCCCTGAAGATTTAAAAAAAGTCAAAACATTGGCGATCTGAAGAAGGATGTATTTATTGTGACCTAAAATCAAGATATTATAACTAATTTGTTATTGATATTTTGCTCATTTGAAACAGACAATTAGAATCCATTTTTTAGAAAACTTACAAAATAATAATTCTCTTAATATTTTTTTTTGAGTAAAATGTATTGGAATTGGTGAAAATGCTTGACATATAGATGAGACTCAAGATTACTAGAATAGATTTGAGTGATCTAGACTTAGAGTTTAATATACCATATGGATTTCAAAACAATCCTAATTTTCATACATGTAGCAATTATTGTTCTTGAGAAATGGCAGGTTCTACAGACTAATATGGATAAATGATGGACATATTGATTTAGGATGAGAAAAAATTGACTAAATTGCAAATAAATCAATAGTCGTATCACTTGGCGCAGTTCTTATTCCATCACTAACCCCATCCTGACCCTAACTTTCCCGATTCTCTTGGGTACTTACATAGAATGCACTGAACATTCCCTTCCATACTTCCGGGGAGCAAAGTAACTCATTGTTCACCAGAGTGCTGAGTATACCACAGCATAATTGAAAATAAATTATTTATTGATTAGTTATGTTACTTACGTTTGATGTACATAACTCGAGCGCTATAAGATTCGTTTCCAAATCCTAACTTTAATATGTCACCTCGTCAATCACACACTATCTTAAGCTTTCTAGATTCTGATTGTGACCGATAAACATAACGATAGTTGTTATTTATGTTGGAACACACAGCAACAACATATACATTTCGGTCAACTGACCCCTATTCCCCACACTCATAGTACAGCACCCCGCAAAGAGCGCGCTAGCACCCTTCATTCTCCGCAGGGGGCTGAGAGACGATGGACACAGGGAGTTCGCATATGAAGGGAGTTTCCCTGCGATGCGAGACCACGAGGTCAATGGCCTCCGATGCGGGCGGTTGGGCATCAGTCACACATAGCGCGCTCTTATGGAGAGTCCCCCGTCGCCATGCGGAGGCACGTCCATCTCATACATCGAATGATCCTCATTCAGAGGAGTCTTAAAGAGTTGCAATGTGGGAGATCTACTGCGCAGTTACACTCACACACGGTCATAAGAGACAGGAATCGAGCGGGAACAGGTTAACGACGAGGAGATGAAACTATTGCGAACATATTGGACAGAAGAAAATCATTTGCAAAATCCCTAGAATCTATTGATAAATTTATTCTATCATACTTCACATCATAATACGTGATATTCCTTTTAAACATTTTAATCGACAGTAAGATTTAATAATCCACTAATGCGTCTAAAAAATGGGAAAGAAAACAGAGTATATGTTACGTATGCAAAAAAAAAATTTCTTTTGTAATCACATACTTTCAATTCGCTGCCACAATTTTCAAGAGAGGGTACATCTATCTCAGTAATAGTTCCTCAACATTAGAATTGCCTTCCACTCTTTTCTTGTTTCACTGATCAGACTCAGGAGTGATTATAGTACACATATAATATACGTTCTTCTATTGGTTTCAAATAAAATCAATTTTAACATTATTAAGATTCATATCCTACCAATAAACGTTAATATTCCACATTTTATGATTATTGTTATTCCGTTATAGATGTGTTACTACACCGCAAATTGAATGTCAAAAGGTTATTGTTAATATGATAAATAAACCTCCACCACCATTAAACACTAATTTCAAAAGACAATATTATCTATAACATTATAACACTCATTCAAATACTCCAAAAATGTTAAATGACAACAAGGTGATATCAGACAGAAGATTGAAGGTATTGGTGAAAAAATTTAAGAGCGAATGGTACTCAAATTTTCTATCATACACTGATGAATTCCCATCTCCTTGTTGGAGTTGTTCGAGGAAAATATTATCAGATCTAGATTTCCTTTCAAAAGAAAAGCGTACTATACTATGATGGTATTGACGAGGAGAACCATATTTGTTAGTTACGAAACGTACTTCCGTTAACACCGAACTATGAAAGTTTATTCTCATATACGAACCTAAATATTGACTTATAAATTTAGTACTTTTAGGTCCTGACAATAAAGCAGGTTGAAAGTTTAAGATTGGACATGTGGTAATTTAACATCCAAAAACAGTTTTTTTTTTGCTTAGTTTGAAGAACCTACATAGTTTTAAAGCTTCCAAGGTACGACACAAAACACTTCAATTAAGATATTATACATTGCTTTCTGCAATATATTCCGATCCTAAGATTGATGCAGCCACTGCAGAACAGTAACCGTGGAAGCAGCTTAAATGAGCTACAGAGGTTTCAAGACTATCCTCCGTAGGGGAAGAGACAGCAATATGCATCAACAGTGGCTGCCATTACGAGAAGCAGGCACAATAGAACCTTTTACGGCCAGGAGACACACAGCAGAGACAGAGGAAGATGTTTAGAGCTTGTTTCGGGTCTTTGGCTAATGAGGGGGCGTCGTAACTCTCGAAGACGACCGTACGCGGCGCCACAGCAGCCACCCCTTCTGCAACCCTGCGGTCGCAATGGAGCTAACCACTCTCTCCCTCAGGGCAGTGTAAGCATGTAACCTTCACTTTAGTTGGTGACTGCTGATTAAAATTAACTAAAACTCTACCTGTTCTTAAAATTGGAATTGATTGGAAAAGGTAATGTCCCACACATTGGTTTAGCTAGGAGCCAACTTTTTGGGGGTGGACCTACGACCTAGAGAACATGGATCTAGAAATATTTTTATTTGAGTGATCTCTCACCTGAACATGCAGTAATATGACTAACATTATTTACAACTTCTTGTCTCTTATTCTTCTCATCGTGACAGGCGCATAGGTACATGTAAGATTTCTTATTCAAGCCAGAAATTCCAGTTGGACATAAATCAGTTCTTAACGCAAATTTCTAGGGAGGGCATCCGAACTATCTGGGTTGTCCCCCCACCCTCCCACTAGTTACGCCAATGATGCCACTAATGTCTATTGGCGCAGGTATCCGGGTGCTCAACTAATCTATACGGGGATGTTTCCGAGAACCGATGTGGAAGAATGTACTCATTTAATATGGTCACAACCAACCATTCATGTGTTCTCATGTCTCCTCTTACCTTTCAATATATTCCTTATCATTCCTACTTGAGTTACATATTCTTGAAAATGTTCATCCTGTATTCCAAAGCTTGTTCTTTTGATCCAACATTNTATATATATATATATATATATATATATATATATATATATATATATATATATATATATATATATACACACATTACCCGTCCTCCAGGATACAGTTGTACTCCCGAAGTATATTGCTCCGAATGTTCCTCTCCTTTTTTATGTATTTGGTTTGCCGTTTCTTTCCTTATGATGGTACACGTATGATGGTAATGCACATTGAAAAAAACAATTAAAATCATGAAATTCACCAACTACACTTTTGTGTACTCCAGCATTTCTGTCTATTCTAGAGACCTATCTCAAAAAAGATACGGAAGATCTAAATCTAGATGTGTTGGGAAGAACATGCGATCTGTACAGAGAAATCGTGCTGTAACAACTTGGCTGCTTCGTGTCGCTTTTACATCATAACTCTTATCATTCAAAGCAGACAAAATTTAAGATGAAAAGAACTTTGCACAATGACTTAACATCACGGATTACGCATAAAGAGTTGATTTATTTATTTTGCTAAAAAACATTATTTTTATTTATTTATTTTATGCCTTTTGGAGAGGCTCAGAACATGAGGCCAGCTCTTCCACCTAACCGTTGGACTTGAGGTAAGGGAGTGGAGAAGGATAGACGTTAATACCACTAAATCTCACTGCTTTTAATGGTTAACCAGTTCGCTACAAAGATTCCGTGTTTTGCTATCCAACCCCCATCCTGGATCGGATTTTTCTCCGGTTTTCCCTCCGGCAGAAGAATTTTATTAATAGGCTCTCTAAGCTCTTGCATGGGGGCGACGGTCTATTGTAATAAGTAATCTGGAATTTAGAGTTATTTTAATAGGTACTATTTACAAACAATACATTCCGAATAATATATAGTTCGATAACATTACGTACTTGTGAATATTTTTTTGCGTTTTATTAATTACAAATTGATTGGTATTCTGTCGACCGCGTGTAGCTAAATTTTTATTCTTATCTAAAGAGTGTGTTGAAATTGTGTTGAAATTTTCAATACGCCTCTGACAGGGCCCTTGAACAGAATTGATGGAATGGTCCCTTACTTGCTTCCAGAGAGTAAATTAGTTTGTCCTCCCTGTTGTCATCCGCAGGTTGTAACTGGTTTTTTTACAGTAAATTTATTTATTGTAGAGGTACGTTTGTATTGCGATCTTCTTTCCCAAATACGTTTCGGTCCATATATCCGGTTGTATTTGTTGTCCTACAACCCCCATAGTTCTATCAGGCTTACGCTTATGTAAGAGTTCAAACATAACATAAAGGGGTGATGAACGAAAAGGGGTAGCAGACTCCTTACAATTACAGTACCAGGAGGAAGGCGATATTCATAATTTATTTCTCTCCCTTCATAGCACCTCGACATTTCGCTAAGCAGAATGCAGACTGCTTCACCTTGATGAGTTTCCCGTAGATGATGAGGAGGAGAGCAGAATTCAATAAGAAAGCACTTAAGTCATATACAATATCACTAAACGCAACTGCTCTAATATCATTTACTACTATGAAGGGGAAATTTCCATGATTTAGACAACGATAACAAAATTACAGAACACCAGAGCATAGCCATAACAGGCTGCGATAGTAAGAAGTAGCTGCGAGAAGAGATCTGCGAACAACAAGAACTAGATTAATCATTTTTACTTATAAATTAAACTCTAGAAAAAACTTTCCTTTCTAACAAAGAAAACTGAAATATATGTTTCATTACTCGATTTCTTTAGTTCGTCTCATTATCGAATCTAAAAATTTGTATGACGTGTAAAAATGGGCTCACACTTAGATAATTGTAATTTTACCATTAAAAATAGAACTAAACGTATTTTTAATTTGTTATTAAACTCAGACATCCGAGCAAACCTAAAAAAATTGCTTTTTGTAAAATTTGAATGATAAATAACTGGAAAAGAAAAAAAAAATCTCTCTCCATATATTTTTCGTGTTTTCAACAAAGTCCTTACAAGTTTCATTAGTTAAGCTTATCTCACTTTACGTCTTTATATTTCCCTTCATCTATCTACCATGTAGTAAACTAATCA
Organism: Laupala kohalensis; assembly: GCA_002313205.1. Classification (NCBI taxonomy): domain Eukaryota; kingdom Metazoa; phylum Arthropoda; class Insecta; order Orthoptera; family Trigonidiidae; genus Laupala; species Laupala kohalensis. The sequence continues at coordinate 928,910 of NNCF01126718.1, read as the reverse complement.
AATCTTCATTATATATCGATGAAAAAAATTCAAATCGTCCGGTGCTCTCTCCTATGCCTTAAATTTAAGACATTTTGCTACGTTTTGGAAGAATACTGAACTTCCACTCCATATAATACTCAATTTCATTATATGAGCTGCAGTGACACAGAAGGGATGCAAAGACATGGCATAACAGTTAAAAGAATATTACAATCATGCAATAGAGCCTATTAATGAGACCTCGCAGTCAAGCGGTTGAGGTTATGTGGATGAATGCGAAAATAAATAAATAAATACGTTTATTGTCAAAAAAGCAGTATAAAACTGCGTATGACCACATGGAGAATAATAAACTAATACCTGTAGTGTATTAACACGTACGAGATGATTAAATTCTTTAAATAAAATATGAGTTGCACCTCTCTCCTTTCTGGAATGCACAAGTTTCATCCTCAATTTTTCGTGTGCTTCAAAGATAACTTTTCGAATTTCCGAATCTCGAGGTGAATATTAATATATTTCTAATTTGAAATAGTCATCTGTTCTTCGAAACAAAATGCATATATTTTATATAACCATCGGTCTCTCCTCGCGTAAAAATATTCTTACTTGTGTCTGCCATGCTTCCATTAAATTCGGTGTTATTACTCTTCTAGATAATATACGGGGTTTCTAAAGGAACTGAGAAACGAAAATTCTATACACACCGACTTTTGTCGCCAAACGATAAGAAGAAGAGAATGCGAATACGGGGAGGATGACGATGGGTGAAGGAAGTGAGAGGGGAGAGGTGGTAGAGTCGGAGCAAGGGAGACGGTGTGGTGTCTACGTCAACACAATCACACCGGTACACAGCGACGATCTCGCGCTCTGTTGACCAGTGCTAACGAGCATCGCGGTCCTGTGAGCATGCCCCCCTCCTCTAAGGTGTTTCCTGAGGCGGAGAAAGCAAGTGAGCCACACAGTATACATAAGAGGTGTGGTAAATCGATATATTGGGATTAGTTGTCAAAGGAGACTCAAAGAAGATTATCCTCAACTTAACAGTTGTTATTCTATACGTGTACGAGTAAGAGCAAATTATTTGAAAACATATGTAGACAATCAGGTATTGATACCATTTTGAAAATTTGTAATTCTAAATTATGCTCATTAGAAGAGACTTTGACTTTCTTCACATATCTTAAATATTTATGTGAGTTAGTATGAACGCAGGATTCCTTCGGATTCATACGCTGTAACTTCGGTTGTATGAACAAATAGGAAGTCCTTTAACAAAGACATTAGCCAGTGATTTTAATTGAAGACAACACAGTCAATCTACTTAAAATATTGATGACAGTTAGGTATATTTTCGAATGATGAGCAGAACTCAAACATTCAGTTTCAGGCATATTAAGGACAAGAACAATCGTAATTGAGAACTTAGAGAAAATTAAAAGAAGACAATGTAAAATTGAATTCTTATAGCATCCTAAAAGTCTTCTTGACAACCCCATTTATTTATTAATTCATTTTTACCTCGTTAACTCCCAACACCCAACAGAATCATTTCAGAGGTTGATCCTTTTTTGATAATTCTTCCTTTTTGCTGCAATTGAGAGGTTGGTGGAGGTATGCAGTATCGAGTATTGAAAGGCAACAATACGAGGATGTCATAGCCTGCACCAACCTGTTAAGCCGCAGATGATGTTCTTTTTTGCCGAATCACGTACGTCACCATCCCACTACGACGAGGTGCTTGGTTACATAAAATATAGTAGGTAAAAACATCCAATAAAATTAACCCGTTTTTACACTTCGTGCGTCAATGTTGTTTGTATTATATCCATACAGTAAGACGCCTTCGACGTCATAAGTAAATAATTACACAACAAACATATTGAACAACGAAAATTCACTATCAGCAGTGGGAATCGGGCGTGGCAAGAAAATGTCACCGAGACGACACAATGCAAATATTTCTCATCCGCATGAGCTACGGAAGCAACAGAGTGAGACGCGTGCCGTGATAAGATGTCCTGGTACGTCACTCACCAACGAGTTCCTCACCCCACAGAAGTGACAAGGAGTCAACGCATAGCGTGTGCCAGGAGTCCCCCAATGATACATCTCCGACTCACAATTCAATTTTATCCTTCGGTTATCGATCATCGCCAAAGTGTAATCTGGCACATGTGTGACGGAGAAGTAAACAAAGATTTTGTTGGGCATAGTGTCTTGTGGTGCGAGTTGAAAATTTAAAAAAAGGAACAATAACCCGGTTTTTGCTGTAATGCTCGATGCAATTATTATTCAAATAATGGTGTTTGTGGTTGAGTTATTTTTGACCCCCCACACTTTATCTAAAACAGACGGGATCTCTTCATCGAGAGGATTCTATATTACTCCCATAATAATCACATTCATATTGGGAATGAACTCAGACTAATCTCGCACGCATATGGACACATTGTCATGTGATAGTCACATAGTCGGTTTGTAACTTCTTTTTTACTATAAATTAATTTATTTATTTATTTACTAGCATTTAATTAGTACTAGGGAAATATATAATATTCCCCATGAACTATAATATTACTCCGAATAATGTCCATTACATCCATAGGTTAACAATTCACAAATTACACCCCTTTCTGCCCCTAAACCCTCGCTCGCAGCCGCGACCCATGACAGGACACGTGCAGTCGTACAACGGAGCCAAGCGATGATCACTCGTCAACAGGGCTTCGACAGATGTGTTACTGGCAACCTCACTTGGACAGGTACTAAGCGAAATTTAATTCTGCAAAGCCACGCGCCGTCCCCATATTTCCCTTCCCACTTTGTTTCATGTGCGTTCAACATAATGAGTCTGTGTCGAATGCCTTTTCAGGAAATTAAAATTAAGATTTCGGAATTACTTGTACAAAATCTTCCGTAACAGTGATGAAATAAATCAAATTGAAGCATGGGGCTACATGATTTTGTTTAAAATTTAGATATATTTGATTTATGAATACAAATTTCAGCGCAATATTAAAGTGACACATCACTTTTCATATACTTCAAGAAACTTTATTTGTCATATACTTCAAGAAACTTTATTTGCATCTAATATGCAGTAGTTAAAGTTTAAAAAATATATCGTCCACAAGTATGTATTATTCCCTACGTGTTATCAGGAGCGACTGTTCTCATCGTATAAATTTACGATGAACTTGTAAGAACTATACATGATGAACTTCATTATTTCAGTTTAGGTACGAACACTGCCATCATGCCTTCTTTCCATACATCAATCTGTGCGAAAATACAAACGCTTAAAATAATAGCGCAACTACGATTCAAGCTGCGATAGAGCAGTGTTAACCTTCCATTTTTTTCACAGAATGAAAAATAAAAAAACATATCCCAATGAAACGATGTTTGGACAGTTTCTAATCGAATACTTTTAAAATTCATAATTAGAAATTAAAATGAATTAGAATGCTCATTTATTTTCCATTTATTCATGTTTTCTTTAAAATAACATACTAGTATAATTGACTCTTCAGAAACAATCCCTCATAAACGAAGGTTTGGTGGTGATGTTATTTGCCGTTAAAACATAAAATCGAGTACAGTTTTCTGTCGTAATTACATTACTCAAGAATCTTACAATAACATACTAGTCCCCCCAGGGGGCTTACATCTAGTAAGTACGTGTTTGGCCAAACACGGGACCCAGGAGCTGAGTCTGACATTCCTTCCACTTACTTGTGCGAGGCTCCTTCCTTTCTCTTTCCTGACCTTCCTTGGTCACCTCTTGTTCTTTTCGATCCCGACGCTATTAGGGCTAGGGTATGGTTGAGTCATTCGGCGAGTCCCACACGCGGGGAGAGTCATGTTGGCCCTCCTTAGTGCGTAACTGCATTTTCCCTACCTGTACAGAATTTTAGGGCTCTAATGATCTCGATGACGACGAGCCGTAAAGCCTCACACAAAAAATACTAGTATAATGTGTTATTAATATGTGCTAAACGAGTGATGACCAATGAATACTTATAGAATGTCACACAAGTACATAAAATTTTGTACTTACTACTTTTAATTTAATTACACTGAGATAACAGGTTTGAATGTGAGATGCAAATTCAGAGGAAGCAGAGGATTTCTCCAAATATTAGGATGTGATACCCCACCCTTTAGATGTGACATCCCAATCTTACAGTATCTGAACTCTAGGGTTGGGATATCGTATCTAAATATTTGGAGAAATCCCTTCCTTCCTGTGGATTTGGATCTCACATCCAAACCTAGGGGTCCCACATTCATAGTGTTTTATCAGTGCGCTAAATTATAATATCCGATTTATTAGGTTGGGATGTCATATCCAAAGGCTTGGAAAAACCCAGTTTTTCCTCTAAAGGATCTCACATCCATAGTCGACTTTATGCTCGAAACCTAGTTCTGCATGAAGCCACGTGTGCTCCTCCCAACCCGAAGCAAACACGTTGATATTTAGCGACATCCCCGCGAACAGCGTGCGCCGCCGTGTAAATGTCACCGCTCTGAGTCACCAAAGGAGAAAGGAAGGGTTGGACTGACCGTTGGGGTGGACGCTGAGGGATGCAAGGGTCAGAGCAAAGAAGGGTCACTTCCGAGAAGGGCGAGGAGGAGACGAGAGGAAGAGTTGCTCAGGAAATGAAGATTGGTTGACAGAAGAAGAAACACGATAAAGAGAAAGGGTCTTCAGATTAATGACAGAGCTCCGATGACACACGTAATCGTTTTGGGAGCTGTTCAATTTGAGACACAAATACGCGGTGAGAATACGTCAAGAGAACAAATTAAGGAATGTATTATAAATGAAGAAACTCCATATAAAACTAAAAACAGGAAGGGATATAGATCGTAAGTTTTGAGAAGAAAATAATATAATATTGAAGCAAATGTTATGGATACTAAGGCAATTTGAGCTGTTTCCTAGTACATCGATATAACTTGTATTTAAATAATATTAATTCTTTACTGCTTTTGTTCTAAAAGGTTTTAATACTTCCGGGTTAATGTCATTTACTTGGCGATAAAACTCAAAATGCGTGTGACCAATCCTTGGTACTAATTTAATTTATTACTGGGTAGCAACAGAAGAGTCAAAACAACTTCTTATATATTTATCTAACGTATGCATCCAAGTTCATATATTACTTCCTAGGTATCGCTGCAAGCAACTATGCTTGCTATCTATGGTTCAACTTGCTTCTGACCTGGTTAAATTAAATGATCTATAATGATCAACCGGGACAAAAACAGTTCGCGGATTTACAAATATATATAATTAAAATTGTGTACCAGAACAAATAAATGATGAAAAGAAATTTTGTTCATAATTCGTCCATCTATAGGTCGTGATAGATACCATGTGTTTCCGAAGTATTTATCTTTCACCAGACAAATTGCAACGGAAACCATGTTTGTGCGGCCAGTTCCAATGACCAAGCAGAACCAGCTGGCTAATCTAAACAATGTGTATTTCGTACCTTTGAAGGACCATCGCAGAATGAGAACATCACCCCGGCAGTGAGAGTGTACTCAAAGGGTGGTCATTCTCACGGGGCAGTGAAGATTGACGCACGAGGACCGACGGTTGTCCCTTTCTCGTTGGCCAGTGAACGTGGGAGTGTCCACGGACACGCTGACCACACCTCTCACCCCTTTTTCAAACTACCCTTCCGCTTGTTGACAGATCACTGTAGATACCGCCTTCTCCGACAGCGTATCAACACCACGGGTTGTGTCGCCACTAATGCTCTACTACGTCACTTACTTCCGTGATTTTCTGATGACCGGGTTTCAAATCGCAATGACATCATGACATCATCCACATTGGATTGCCAAACCTACTTAGTCTGGGTAATCCTAAAAAAATTCTACTATTGACTTCCATTATATAATCAAAAGAAGTAAATAAATTGCAACTTACAAAATTTTTTGGACGATGACGATGAGTTTTTTGCTTTATAAATTCACAACGTTTCAACTCGTGTTTTGAGTCGTTGTCTGGTGTAACAAATTGTAAAAGACGTATGATGTTATACGTGAATATACTATCAAAATATGTTTACGAAAGAGCAGAAATAACGTAATTTCTAACAAATTCGTGATAATATTTCTACAAACTACAGAACCATAGTTTTTCTTTTCCTTGCAACCACAATACCTTCCTCAATTCATTCTCACCCTCACCTCTCGCACTCCCCTGTCACTCATTGCATCTGAAGTCCCTGTCCCTTTCAGCATGACGTGCGTTTACTGTCCACTTCCACCTCAAACTACCCTTCGGACACAAAGCACGTGGACGGCGAGCGCATAAATAGCCGCTAAGTGACGGGACCCCGACCGAGATGACCATTCCTCGGTAGAGGTGGTAATTATAGAGGGTTGTGGTAGTCGACAACACGTCTTCAATGTGAGTGATAAGGGATGAAATGATTTCAATCACGGAGGGACGACTAATGTTACTAGGGGATGATACAGATAAGGTCAATAATTAAAACACATTTTTGACGTCAAAAATAAATCAAGGTCCGTTTCGTGAAGAGGAATTAAGCTACTTTGCTCTCCGAAAGCAAACAAATATCTTAAATTCAATGTACACTAGAAATTCCATGGGAATACTTAATATGAAATAAAAAACAAAGACTGGAGATAAGAAATAAACCAAGTAACTAAATATTGGATGAATTGATCTTCTATAAAGATAACTAGTAGTACAGAACTATCGCATAAACATTTCGAATTCTTCACAATAGTTCGAAGAAAAAAAATTAATTTGTGGAAAAAAATCTGAAACTTCGCGAATATTTCAACTACACCTTCAAATTGAATGCCTTTGCCAAATCAAATAAAAAATAAGTCAACGTATTAATAATAATACAAAATAAATGTTAGTTGTCTCACTATCAGATGTAATAACCGTCAAGTTCCATACACATCTTTCTCACGAAATAGTATACACGGGTCAAAGAAAATTTTTTGAGTTTATTCAGCCAACTTTTCATTAGTTAAGATTGAGTGAGAGCATTTTCGATTAAATATCGATTATTGTCGGACCCTGATTACGAAAAAATTACGAAGAATGCCACAGAATCGTACTCGTTTATCTTATTCGTAAATTTATATCAAAATTTTGTCCTTATTGGTTTTTTTTAATAACATTAAACCATTCAATACGAATTGTTCTAAAGCTTTGACCCAGGCTGAGGTCAAGAGGTAATAAAATGAAATTTTGGAATTAAAAATATCCTTATTGTTCATAGTGTCCCAGGACTCTAGGTATAAAAATTGGATGGATGGAGCACATTAATAGGAACAAAAAATCATAAAAGGTTCAAATGTCCAGAAATATCTCCAGAATTCATAAAGTGTTCTAAGTTCTGCCAATTAACAGCGATACAGACCTCGCTGCAACGTCGCATGTATATGAGAATATGCTCTATTTGAAGTTTCACGAATCCTCGCGATGAGGCTGTGAGACCAGTATCGTTGTTAATAGTCCGAAATTTGAAGATCTGTTGTAATTTTTCGTTGAACTTGAACACTCTCCTGATAAACAGCTCTAACCGCCTTTCTGTCTTGTGTTCTTGCTGTATTTTGGTGTCATTTTATCTCTTTCGGAAGACATTTCCGGACTTGTGTACTTTTATGATTTTATGTCCCTATTATTAAAGTGCTCTGTCATCCAATTTTTTTATGTGCAGTTCTGTGACATTCTGAATATCGTAGAGGAAGTAGATGAGGATAAATCTCTACTGAAAACCTCACCAGTGTAATCGAACTAGGTCTCCCCCGTACGTTGGCAACATCGACACCGCAGCTGACGATGAAGTACTGCTAAAAATTAATCGACAGTTTTGGAGGGTGACACTTTACCTTTCGATATAAGATTTCAAGAGTCAGGCATTCATCGACACAACGAAAAATCTATAGCGGTCACTTATGCGACATTTTCAATCTAAGTACCCTTATGACGACTACCCACAAGGACGGTGGGAATGTAGCACTGTACGAATATTGTATACTCGGGTGACATTTGTCGTAATGGTGCACTCCACTGACCGCCCGTTTGTTGGTCAAATGTTGAATGGCGCTTATGATCACCACTTATTTCTTTCAAAGGAGAACTCTAAACACAAAGGGTATGTCCAGAGTTCTGAATTGTTATGGTCTTAATTTGAAATTTCAAAAAGTATTGTGATGCTGGTAGCGAAATTTATTATTAACGAGACTGGACAGTAATCTTTGACAAGAGTATCAAGTATTTCTTAATCGCACGCATAGTGTCCTTCAGCATGATCTTTTAATACTGATATAAATTATGATCTAGAACATATTTCTTATCTAGGAATTTTTGCTTAAATTTTTGAATCCGCCTCTGCCTTAGGGTCCTTGATCGGAATTGATGGGACAGTCCCTTGCTTGCTTCCGGAGAGTAAATTAGTTTGTTGTCCTCCACGTGATCATACGCAGTTTGTACTGTTTTTTGACAATAAATTTATTATTCATCGACAATAATAATTTTATTCCTTTGCTGCTGTTAGATAGTCTTACCAACGAAAAGGAATCGTGTAAAATAATAGACCCCATTTAAAAGATACGGGTAAACTGTAACTGTTGTAGCATGGGTCAGTTTTCCTATTTCCTATTTAAGTTTTGTTTTCCACTTTCATAATCCCCTAAAATTTACATCTAATATACTATATAATATAAATGAATAGTGGTAGTGGTTATTATAACAAATATACACACACATAATATATTTTTGAAAAATAATTAGTTTTGAAAATATTATTAATTTCAGTTTGAAGTTTGTCAAGTCAAGAACAATGGGACTTCCAAGTGACGAAGTTTCCAAGAACAATGAGGTTCCAACAATGAAGTTTCCAAGAACAATAATACTATAATTATCTTCTGACATAATCTAGTAATAAATAGCTTACTATTAATCTGTTATTATATTTTTTTAAATCATAATATAAAATATTATTACATGTTTGATACACATCCTTGATCCAGAGGAAAAATTTAAAATTATTATTAGATCGCAAATAGATATTTCACTCAACCCACCACAAAACCTCTCAGTTCCAAGTCTCAGAACAGAACTTCATTTCCCTGTAGACTGTTTAATAAACGAGTTCTTGACCATACAGCTCAACCCGCAATTGCCCTTCCCTTTTAAACTCGCAGTACTCAAGCGACAATTTTCCTAACCCCACAGAGGCTTCACATCAGCTTCTGATCGCTACCGCGTAACTGCGGAGTCTTTAAGTGTAGCACATTCTCTCTTGTCGTTCTCCAGAACGCGCCCCTCGACTGACCAATGGTCAGAGGGTGTCCGAGCGATCGTCATCTTTTGTGTCGGAACAAGTGCGACGCGCCGGGCGCCCGCGGCACCGAGGTCATTATATCGCAAATAACGCTCTATTGAGACTACAACGCCGATTTTGGACCCTCCAATGCGGGCGCATTCTTTTGTACTACGGCAGAACGGCCCTACAGTATTTGTGGGAGAACGATACAACCCTTTGGCGGAGTAAAGTGGACGCTTGAGCCGGATTCGTCAGAGCCTGATTGTCGGTTTGATTCTTTGTAGGGATAATACGGAGAGGGACGAGGTATTTTCGTATCTTAGTTCACATAATTTGACAAGGAGAGTGATACTGTTGGGTGAAACGAAATGAGTACAATTAATGAACTTCCAAACTTCCCATACAATTTTTCAGTTTCGAAATTACACTAAGAATTTCCATTCAACTTGTTTCTTCTTTTTAAATTCAAATTTCAAAAAGTCAGAACAGATTATACACAAATCAAAACGAAGAAGCATAATTAATAAACAATAATTAAATGAGGTTATTCAAGATTAATTAATAATTTTGAAATTAAACTACAGTACATAATTACCACTCGTTCGCTACAACCCGTTCATTTTTGTCCAGCGCGTGACAAGGATATTTTTAGTTACATTATTTCTTCTTCGTGCCCTCATTTTTTAGGTAGAAAAAAAGAGGCATATGCTTACAAATCATTAACTGCAGCATTCGTCGTTGAGACACTAAGAAAATCAGGAAATAGTACAACAGCAGTTCAAAGACCTCCTCTAAGACGAGCTCAACCTCAACTAAATCATACGACCTCACTCGTCCAAGGAAGGAAAATTTCTATCAGTGTTGTAGCACCTGAAATGATTATTGTTCATTATCCAACGTACTGTTTGAATATTTCGACAGAAGCGTTTTCTATAACTATATTACGGACGCTCTACACTGTGTTCAATCTTGGACAGCATGGGTACTCAAATGAAAATAAGCCAATAAAAACACATCCTCCACGACGCAATACATCAAAGATTACAGTATTATTATAAAGCACTTGCATATACTTAGAACATATACGTATTTCATTAAATTAATTTTTCAGTATATTCCACAGAATGATCTTTTGTAAAAAAGGACAAACATAGTAATGCAATCTTCAGTGGAAAAATTGCGCGTGCACAGGGACGTGCTACAGATTCAGCTAGAAATAATCGTACACCCTTCTATGACGTCAACAACCCTTTTGCTTTAACGAAGTATGTGTCCTAAGAAAACTCTGTGCACAATCATACCCTTATTTAAGAATTGAGTATACTTCAATGAACGCTGGTACGAAAGAATGGAAATGAGTTAGCGGTTCCGACCTACGATAAAACGACACACACAAAATTTCAAAATAACTTAAATCAATAGTGATAATAATACAAATAGTAATTACATAAAATGAAATACATAGACATGTACGTAAACTAATAAAAAGAAAAACATGAACGAAAATGAATATAATACCATTGAAAAAAAAACCGTAAAATATTTTATTTGAAAATAAAATATTAATAATATAAACAATGTACACACACTGATTCGAATTGAACATTCGTTCTCCTTATATACGAAAGTACTATTTAACTATTATTTCAAACTCATTGAAGAATAAAATACTTAGAAATTATGTGCTCTTTTGTAGCAAGTACAGCGGTATATTCAATATACCACACGAAAAAAACCCTTGAAATTTGATATTGGGTGATAATTTGTCTGGATTTTTTTTTTTTTGGCTTTTTGTATCAACCTACATAGTGACGCCCGATATCAATCTGAACCCTACAACCTGTGCCTGTCACTCACCATACCCAGTATTTTTGCTGATCTGAGAGATGTACGCTATTGAGATACAATTGGAAGTAATTATGTGTCTCACACATTTTCCCTCAGGCGCCTGACTTCATGTTTCGTACTCTCATCGCCAGAGCGCACGCAAAGTCCCAATGTGAAGAACCCTCGAGCCCTCGAAGGGCCCAAGGCATGCGCGTGAGGGAGACAGGGTCTAGCGAGATCATCTCTTGAGTCTAATTGCCATAGGATTTCCTTCTTTTGGAAAAGTCCTCAAGGACGCAGATGCGGATGGTGGAAAATTGATGGGAGCAGTAGCAAAAATTCGCTTCGAAAAGGAAGCGGCTTACGCCTCGCAAACTTCTGGAAAATTGGAGGTGAAATTGGTGATGAAGAATATCACATTGCTCACATTTAATGAGGAATAGCCTAACACCAATACTTCTGGGGACAAAACCTAAATAATATCAAATTCATGAAAAAGTAAATCAGTTTTTTGTCCTCCACGTAGTCATACTCAGTTTGTAACTGCTTTTTTGACAATTTTATTCACTTATTTAAAAAAAATTATTGTTCTATGTGCTAATGCATGAAAGAACTAAATACATAAAACTAGACTTTTGTCAATGAGTAGTTTTCCACGGCTTTTAAACGCAAAATATTCAAACAAATATTACAGTAATTTGCTTTTTATAAAATGCCAGTCTTGTAATCTGTAACAATATAGATAAGAAATACGCACGAATACAATGGGGCTCAGTAAAGGACGTTCAGTCTTATAAACACGCAGAGTAAAGTTGCATTTAAGGTGATCTACAGAAATGTTAATTATCAATATATTAATTTTTTCGAACAAATTCATCAATGATGACTTTTTTATTACATAAAATATTTCAACAAATAAGTTGTAATTTTTTATGTGAGTGTTTATCATAAGGGGTAACGGAAGTTCTAATGCATCTGTAGACGTGCTTAGTAAATTTAAAATTTGCAGGAGGTTAACTGGATAAAAACATTTGTGACATTCTAAACATACATCAAGCCAGACACGAAACTTTTATGTGGATGCATTGATACGTACCTGAGCACGTATAACATTTCCAATAGTTAACTCAAAACGTGGTCTGAGAAGGTTCCTTTTTGAGGGGTGTGGGAGAAGCAAGTTCTTGTTAATTACAAGAATGAATTTTAATAAATTAATGTCGATTAATTATCTCTAAGTTACTTCAATCACCGGAAGGTAGAACAAGCGTTCTAGTAACAAATCGACTTGAAGAGAAATAAGAAAGAGAAGGAAAACAAGACGTAGACGAAGGGAAACAAAGACGAAATCCCTGCAGGAGAGGAAACACCGGAGAAGGGTAGAGAAGGAGTAGGAGAAAGGGGAATTGAAACAATGTTTCTGTGCGCAGTGAGCGCCAGTCTGTGTGTGACGTGAAGAGTCTCAGCAACAATGGTGCTGATCAGTGCCCGGATTACGAGCAGTCGAGCATGATGAAAGTGGGTGGAGGTAGGGGAATGGAAAACGTATTGGGGGTGGAAGAGACGGATACAGGGTTGTTGGGGTGGAAGTGAACTTCAGGATGGGGAAAATATGCGAGTTCTACTTGCAGAATATTTTGCGATTGAAACCGGGTGCTCTCTTCTATTCTGGAGAGTTCCCTACAACTCCGAGGAACAGAATCGACAGGATTGTAGTTTATTATTTTATTTCGCTAATCTATCCGGTACGGAAAATTAGAGTTTGAAAGGTGAGGTATTGTACAAAATGTGGGTCGCACTGACTAATAACTTTGCTTACTGTTGACTTAATGTTGACTGGTGAAAGAGTTGCTACAATGAAACCAATTTTTTAAAAGTTTTTTTTATTATACGTTGTACCTAAACTCAGTCTATACCACGAATGAATGGTGATGATGAGTGAATGTGGAATATCACGTGAAAACCTGCTGCGAGCAGGTGGAAAACTGTAAATGTAAAGAGTGCTTAGTAAAGAAAAAACTTTGTAAATAGATGACGACTGCAAAACCAGCACACAATTTTTAAACCTGCCATTCTTGATCCAAAAGTCCAAATGAGAAAAGGTGATAAGAAATGGTAAACATTAATATTTTAAATCTAAATTAGAAGAAACAGATGTTTTTTAACACATTAATGTAACAGTAACACAAGGCTTCTACTGAGATTCACAACAGTCCAACGCGACAACGACGTCCGGGATTCGGCCGGTCAGGCGATGGTGAAAGCACGTGCTTCGTACTCGCACATGGTCTCTTAAAAATATTCATCGCTACAAAAACTACTCGCTTTTGAAGGATTTATACAACTAAAAAATTGAACTACTCAGCTTCATAAAGAGACCAATTACGTTCTTTTACGAGCACCCAAAACAAAGAAAGCGTTGTTGTGCTAATTTGATGAGAACTTCTTTATTTCGCCTCACATCAGTTTCAAACTCAGTAAACCTAACAAATATAAGTTTCTTTAGACTATATCAATATTTTGGTGTGATCGGACAAGTGACTTTTAAGCAATGAATTTTCAAAGTCAGCGTTCCGATTGAAAGA
>NNCF01126718.1:892249-914930 GCA_002313205.1 Laupala kohalensis | reverse complement strand
ATATATATATATATATATAAACAGAAAGATCCCGATTAACTCTATTTGAAGAGTCGCCAAATATTTTCTTCAACGCAGCACGACACTAACTCATTGACAAATGTACTGCAACAACATTTGGCACGTCTGGAACACAGGTTTCCCATTCAACACGTTACGTGAAGCGTCTGCTCGTGACAAGTAAAATTGCGACAAGTTCTTCGAACATTTGTCAAGGATTGCTGTGAAAAGAAAAATTATGTGAACTCCTTTAACTTCTTCCTGCCAAAACAGTACTATCCATAAAATGACGATTAAAGTGATTCAGATGGATGTGTAAACAAATACAAAAAAAAATACACCCTGTTTGTCTATCTATTGACATATGAGTGACTGAGGAAAATTTAAAATTAAACAGTTTGTATCTTTCCAGAAGTAACAACAATAACCATTTCGAAGCATAAAACCAAAGTGGTGTAATTGTTTGATGTCCAAGTCACATAGATCCAGCATAATCATCACCCTCCCAAATATTTTCCCGTTTAATATTTTCCCGTATCCCCTCGAGTTACAATACGGAGGACAACCCACCGAGAAGAAACCATCACGTCCCATCCCACCGTTCGCTAATACATTGATGGGCAGCGCGCCGACCACAACCCAACGGCGCACGGCTATGTCGAGTACATAACAAGCCTTAAGCCGCTAATTGAGGATTACCAAAGCTTTTTCGCGACGCGGTGGGAAATCTTGGCAAAGCGTGCAATTGAACGCGAACAAAAGATACGACAGTGATGTTATCAACGGGAGGGGAGTTGTCCTCGGGATATGTCCCTCGTCGAAAACGGACACAATGAACACAGAAATCATCAGGAAGTAAATTAAGAAAAGAATGTCCTAGAGAGTATGTTTTTAAATATACTCGTATCAGTAATTAAGTTCTGATATGGTTCTTCTATTTTAAATTATCAAGTTACGTATAACAAAACCAGCGTCAAGAAGAAATACCAATATTGATGAATATATTCATAATAAAAGTAGCTGACAATACGAAAGCAGCTCAAATTTAACACGATTAAGACAATTAAAAATTCAGTTTGTTTGTGTACTAAGTATAAAAGTTCATTATGGCCAAAATTATAACTAATTTAGCTAATACAAACTAATAGTATTTTATGTAAAGTCCCACAATCTTAAAAATAGATGGCTAAATACAGATAGAATTATATTTAATACATTGTTATAGATAAAAGATTTTGAACGATTTTGATCATCAAAGGACAATTAATTCTTCGTTTTATAAACGTATCATAGATCCACTAAAAATCAAATAAGATTCTGAAATACAATATCGTATACTCACAAGAGTTTTATAAATAATATACTTGGTCATGTCGGCATGTATAAGTAGTTTGTTAATTGTATTAACCCGAGAACAACCTAAACTCAAGTCGAAACGTAACTTTAGCGAATCTTTATATTCAAACTATCAAGTTTACTTTATAGATCGTTAAATTAATTAAATATCAGCTGTATTATGGATCGCTTATGAATCAAAATACACAACAATTACAATAATTTTATTTCGAAGAGGTTGTTTTCAACATTGATCGCTACACAAATTTCATTAACATGTAATGAATGTTGTTATTATTATTATTATTATTATTATTATTATTATTATTATTATTATAAGTGAAAATGCAAAACATTATAATAATTTGGGATAACAAAAATTAACTGTAATATTCACCGGTTTTCCATACCTATCACGAAGTTGATAATTTCCTAATATTCGGCCCGAAGCACACAAAATGACACTTCTCCAAATGCCCATCACTCACTGGTTCATTCACGAGATGTCCTGATACAAGGAACTTACGTGCGCACCACGCAATGATACTGAAAAGAAATAGAGCTTACAAAGAAATAATAATTCAGGATTGTTTCAAATATCCACCGATCAATTATTTGTCCCTCTTTCCGTATATTCTACAACTTTATTTCAAAACATTTCTACTGAATACATCAGTTATTTAAATCCAAATTTGTAGGTATATAAAACGATCAAATTAATTATAAGCAAATAATTTAAATTAAACATTACCAATATTACCACGAACTTAAAGTTTTTATTCTTGACATATTTATTTAGTTTCAACTAAGTAGCAAATAGCTTAATGATAAAGAAAACAAAATATGTATTCTTTTCAGATAATTACAAGAACATAGGAATAGACAGTAGACCGTTTAAGTAATTTCACAAAATGAATCAAACTATAATCGGTGTAGTTGAATACAAAATAAAAATCCGTGCAATTGAATATTGACCAGCAATTTACTTTTTTACTCATTATACAAAGAAATTCCCAAAACTTTTGCAATATAGTATTTCGTAGTTTAGAGTCGTAGTACTCAATGTAAAAACAAACAAATAAATAAATAATGGTGACATTGGAGTCTTGTTACCATTTAAGGACACACCCAAACTGTATTCTAAAAGTTCACACTTGCTCATCCGGAAATACAGAATGACGAAAGTGCTGATTCGTTTGCAAAATGCAAAGTGTTCCATGCCAAAACCTCGGCGCCACGTGTATACGTTTCAAGGACTGGCCAACGGTCAAGTTGGTGCGTCGCCCGGATGATTCACATAAAATTACTTTGCAACTTCCATACAACAGGTGCACGATACATTGACACAATCTCAGGAAACATGTATGAAGAAACATTCATTAAAATGTATATCTTTATCTTAATTTCTACTCAAAGGCAATTACTAGAGGAAGAAGATAAATACTCCTAGACTCGTTTTTTAAGAAATACGGTAATAATTAGGAAATTAGTCAATAGCTTTTTTTGATTTTCGTGACTTACAAAACAGAGATGTCTTTACATTGAAACATATCGTTAAACAATAACATTTAATACAATATTCAAAGTATAAGTTTTAGTTTTAATTCATGACGTGAGACTTAAGAAATGAGTAAATAAAAAACTTAAAATGAGTACAATATAAAATAATATTGCAAGGATATTTTATAATATTAATTTTAACTCAACATACGAAACTTATCTTTAAAATTCTACTCATGTTTTTATTGACGTAAGTAAATAACATTAATTTACTTACCTTTATTGACGTAATAACATAAGAACAGAAAAATAATTATTTTATTGGAACTAGGTTTTAATTTTTTAAACCAATTTTAAATAGTCATGTCACGTGGAAATAGTAAAGATGATGATGATTATATAAAAAATAATATCACAGGAATCCGAACAATTAATTCATTTTAACTTCAGTGTACATATCTGTATGGAATAATTCATCTTTTTCAACGTCATCCTCAAACTTCGTCTACTCCCATAAATTTACTCAACTTCTGTCTCTTATCGTAAGAATCACAGTTACAGCCGATACGGATTAGCTCCAATATGAAATAGATGTAATTCGAAAACCGGTGATAAGAGAGATGAAATAATAGCAAGGTAAAAGATAGCTTTCGTTCATTATGAAACTAATGCTAAGGGTAATGCGAGACACACCATTTCATGTCAATTACAATTCAATTCAAAATTAGAAAATACATGTCATTGCAAAGTAAGCCGAGTTCATTTCGGTGTTTACATAATGTTGAAAGCATACGAGTATTTATTCATAATTAGTAAATAAAATAGAAGAAACTAAAAATCAGCAAAGCTTATTCGAGATTAACTCATTACAAATATTGAAACAAAGTTGTGAACTGTTTTAAGTATACACCTAAATTTCGTTTTGTACAACATTAAAAAAATGGGCTCTAATGACCTTCGATGTTGACGAGCCCTAAAGCCCCAACAAAAAAAAAACATTAAAAAGTTACTTCTAGTCACTTGGGTCTTCATAATTGCAAGAAGAAAATTTTCCGTTAATATTTACGAGGTATTTTGTCACATTATATCAAATTATACTCTCAAATTATTTCACAATACTTTCACTTCCAAGTGCCATTTTTGTTATCTGGAATGTGTTTGGAACGAGATTAAGATAGATGTCTCCTGGTTTAAAACGCATACAATTGAACAACTTATTTTCCCTACACTACGCTTTTCGCAATATATTATTTCACACAAAAATTACTACACATAATGTTTTGTGTAACCAAATAAGAAAATGGAATGAAACCTCGAGACCTATAGACATCAGTTATTCTTAGATTGACCTTCTCTCTGAGAATTCTTTTCCCAAGAAAGTACGATTTATCGTTCCAGAGTTGAAATGTTCCGACACGGATAAATGAAGCAATGATAGGCGAAGTGGTGATATATGAATACAAAGCTGTTTAAAAATACGAAATGGGAAGAGATTCGTTCAAGCAAAAATTGCAAAACCAGGGTCTCGGGAATTCTGAAAACGCGGCAGTTCATTCCTCAGAGGAAAGGATAGAAATATTGGAAAACAATTATTTTGGAAACTCAACTACTTCAAGGATCCAATCAATTACACGTTCCTATGCTAGTTTGTTTGCATTCTTCAGGTTTCAGATACACTTTTCTTCCAGAAAATGGAATAAATATTTTTGAAATCTCTTATAATCTTTACAAGAATCATGAGATTTAAATGCACATTATTTTAATTTGTTATCCGATTCTGATAAATATCAAACTAGTAGTGAAGTTCATTTTAATAGTGTGACACTTTTTACCTAATGCTCTAAGAAGCGAAAATATGTAAAATAAAATGCATTGAAATGTACGAATTATAATAAGTGTTAAATATAAAAAAAGATCGTTCACTCAATCAAAAACATTGGGAACTTCAGTGTAAAGTGTCACGATATAGAGAATAGCAGCCATCTAAAAACAAGTCCTGCGCACTGTACATTATCTTTGCCACCCTATCCTACCAGGGTTTTACTCCAGTTTTTCTTTGTGGACTTTAATTGGAATTGATGGAATGGTCCCTTCCCAACTGGTTCCTCATTCTCTGTACGTGTATATATTTCGAAATAAACTATTTCTTTACGGATTCAAAATATTGGTGGCTTATTTGCAGAATTTTGAATCTGTACTCTGGTCTTAATTGTAATCTTCATAACCACCATAAGTAATTCAACTATTCGAACCATTGAAAATATGAAAAAATAATCATAAGCTAAAAATTCGTTTTCCAAGATTTAAAAAATTGAAAAATCTTAAGTAGTGTTTGGCACGAGTTTTTGGCAAATACGAAAATCTCCTACCCAGAATTTTTCCAGCAACCCGTTCAGGTGCGTAGTAAAGTTTTAACAATTCAAGCGAAGGGAATTGGTTCCCAAAAATATTGAAATTTCATGAATACTCTTCGAATTAACGTGAGTCGATAAGAAACAAGTAATGAATATCAATGTTTCCTACCTTGTTGGCTACATTTAAGTAAATATTTCTTGACTAAAAAAAGAAAATATGAATGGTTAAAAATATTCTTTTTTTCTGTATTTGTAGTTCTTGACGTTGCGAAGAATATTGGCGAAAAAGTATATAAATTGTACGTATGACCTCATGGAGGACAGGAAGGTAAATTACTCTCCCGAAGCATGTAAGACATCATTTCCGTCCAAGAAAACCTTGCATTAAGATTCATAAATATTGACAACATAATTTTTCATGTGAATCTGTTAATGAATGTTACATGAAGTACATATTAATGATTTCAAACCATATTCGACGCGATTTAAAACAATGATTATGGATTTTCTAGCATTTTTATAGATAATTTATTATTTCTTTTTTATTGATTAAGATACCAAATCTCAGTTCAAAATTAAGAATAGTTCACGAGTCGTGTAGAGTCGTATAGAGGTCATTCATGAAAGCTCTTTATCGAAGGAAACATATAGAGCGACATTTCCAGTTAACGTTTCAATTCTTACTCTAATTTGCATGTAAAAACAGCATTATTTGCTTCTGAACACAAACTCTATCGTTTTTCTAATGTGATACATTTTAAAATGGACAATGCTGAGGTTACAGAGGACTGCGACACAGTAACACAGAAGAACGTATTTACACATAATCTGCTGCTCTTAATAAGCTGAACTAATGCGTATGTTGATAAAATAATACTTCGAATTTGTAAGCCATGTGACTCGGTTATCCTTCAATATCTCGAAATGGGAAAGAAGAACCTATATCTACCTTTTATCGCTGCATTACACCTCATTTCGATTCATAAGATTTTTTTACGAAACACTTACTTACCAACGCGTAAAAGTTTATTTTACCAGAATTCACTTACTTCAAAATGATGTATCATCTCGTAAGTAACACTCTTATTAATTCAAGTTTGTATCATTTAATGACGTGTAAAACGCTTAATGACATAATTTAACAAATTAAATATTCTGAAACAAACAATTCATACTCGTTGTTTAAAGATTTTAAGAATCTCATATGATGGTATAGTATTCCTGAATCATAAACCAAAGAAGAGTAAATTGAAAAAAAAATTCTCCATACCGGAGCAACAAAACACTGAGATGAGGTCGTCGCATAAAAGACAATACCCAATATACATTAAAAACCAACGTTTTGCTGGTCCCACCTGCAAAAAAATACGTTTCTACACACCAATAAAAATTATATGGGCACACTTCTCAATTCACACTTTTACTATTGCAAAGTCGTAAAACAGACTGTGTTTCGTGAAATAAGTCCCTAAATAATTCCGTCCTTGTGGAGATACGAGGTCACAAAAGGAAATGAGTGAAACACGCGTGGTAGTAGGGATCTATTTGCGAATGAAAGCGTCCGAGGGACGCGCTGCGTTTTTATTGCTTTCAGGGACAATGGATTTAAACACAGGAATGTTACAATTGCAAGGTCGTGGCAGTGAATATGAGGAGAGAGAGTAGTTGCGCATGTGCTCAGGTTACCATCAAAATTATTTTCATCGATAACCTAAGTAATATAAAAATGCGTGTTTAGATATAAATAAAATATTACAAGCTGGAAACAAATTAGTGAAACCATTACTTGGTGAACCAGAAAGATTATGTTGTGCATTACATTGTAAGTAAATCCTTCATTCATTAGTGCTACCTAGTACAAGAAGTTTGCATTATTTTCAAAACTAAATCCATTCACATAATTTATTTTATTTCACTTTCAATTCAATTTATTTATACTAAAAATACATATATATATATATANTGTGTGTGTGTGTGTAAGGCTACGACCAAGAATCCTTAAGACTGCTCCAGGCCAATCTCGAATGGCATCGTTCACCAATGCTCGCCTTTGATCGGCTTCCTTTGATGTGCCTAAAAGGCCGACACGCTTTGGGTAGGGTGATCACCGGCATTCGTTACGTGGCGAAAACCAAGTAATTCGGCGAGCGATCTCTCGGGATTCACCGAATGACGATTGCCTGGAGCCGCCTTTATGGATAAGCCGCTATCGCTAAATCATGAAATTTGTGACTAAGAAGTCAGATCTTGTCCAATATAACTGGAAATCTATATATATATATACACACTCATCAGTCAATAACTACGAATATTGAATTTATTGATTATATAAAAAGGTGTAGAATAAATTACAAAAATTCTAAATTAAATTTAGAGAAAAAATTTCAGACAGCGGAGAAGTAGTGGTAATATGTTCTCTTCCATCAAACTGCTGAGCGGCCGAGCACAGTTTCAAACGCTGCTCGGATGGTTTTCATTTGGGGTTCACTCAATTGACAGCTACTTTGTTTTCATTTATTTTCTTTCTCGTCACGTTCCCATCCCAAGACATTCCCCGACATATTCAGTATATTTAATTCCACCTCCATCTTTCCAGATTTGTTTTAATTACATAGATTCCGGCTACGTATTTCTGTGAACATTGAAACTGTTCAGTATCATTTCTGGTCCAGTCCGATATACATTTCTAGTTGCTCTCATCTTCCACATATACCTAGCCCGTTCCGGCCCGAAATGCTCACAATCCCAAAGCATGTGTTGTCTTGTTTCATCGTCTTTGCCGCAATCACACGTTGCGTCAGTCAATATCGTAAAACACTTCAAATACGTCTTATTATCTCCATGTCCTGTTATCGTTGCAGTCATTTCCGGGGTTGACAGAAATTATATTTTATGCTTTTCAGCAAATCGTACATTCGGTATAATTTCATAGAGAAGACGTCTTTTCCGTGACTTATCCCATTCTATTTGCCACATTTGCAAACGTGTCTGTTAAATATTTTCTCCAGTCTTTATCTACCGACTTTAGTGTATTTCCATCTATTATTTTCTGCCATTCTCTTTTCATCTTACCCCGAAGTACTAACTTTTGAATTTTTAATCGTAACATTTTTGGTAAAGTTCCTAATAAGATTTTCAGAGCATCAGTTGATGTGATTCGATAACTAAGCCTTAGTATACTTAACCGTTGTATTCCAGCAATATTTTCCTTTTGCTTAAATTACTCAGAAACCTGTGCCATAACTCACAACTATACGTGAACATTAGTATAACTGCCCCTTTTAATATCTGTTTCACCTGTTTCTGTTCAATATCAGACAACTATTGGTTCTGTGCCATAAATTCCACGGCAACCCACTCCCTCACCCGAGTCCAATTACGTGGAAGAACAGGTCTCATGACATAAACCTCGCCACAAGGCATGAAATATAAAAAAGAGAAGAGTTTTCTGCATGCAAAAGTCTATAGAAAAAAGTGAAATAATATAATTTCTACATTACTGTTTGAACAAAAAGAGAACAGCTTGGAAGACACATTCGGAGAAACTGTAAAAACTGTACTTTGTTAATTAACAGTTGAAAGAATTATCCTATTTCAGTCAAACTTCATTCAAAGTTCAGTTGTGGCTCTTACTTGAAGAAATATATTACAACTTGGCACGTACTGATCATCTGAAATGTTTTGCGAATTATATTGATTGGAATAATATTCTTAACTGCGAAGAGAAACTCATGTTGAGATTCGAAGGCTACGCTGTGTTGGAGGAGGGTGACTGACACCTCACACGGCCACAGTCATGTAACTAGGATGCGCTCCTGTGGCTTGGTCATTCCGTTTACAGCGTCTGTCAATAGGTGAAGCCATTAGACCTAATGTTTGCACCACAATGAGGTATTGTCTCCGGCGTCAAATATTAACCACTGTAGACGGGGTGACTGATGTTCCCTATAGTGTCAGTTGAATGCGCATGCGCGCGCAGGAGCATACACGAAGGCGCAACACTACCACCATGAAACCGAACCCCTCTCTAAGGCAAACGTTTAGGAACTTGTCGATTCTACTATTTATATATGGTTAATTAATAATACGTCAAAACCACTTCACTTCTCATACTAATATTATTATATCAGTTCTTACTTCATTGATAAAGTACATTTTACATGAACGGTACTCTTTCACAAAAATAATCTCATCGCAGAAAACATATTTTCTATTAGAAATTTTAATAGGATAAAATGATACAGAAAAACTCCAATTATCCAAAATCCAATCATACTGATCGCCAATTATCCGGATCAGTGGTGAAAATATTGTAGATTTTTTATTAAACGAAAATATTATTTTAGTGTACTTAGCTCACTGTAATCACTGAAGACATATTAGATCATTATGTTGTTTTTTAACAGCACGTTGTGAGATAGTTTTTTTTTTCCTCAATAATTCCTTATTTCTTTGCCATGTTGCCGTGCTTTGGAAGAAAACCAATTATCCGGATATTGTATTATCCGAACCGGTTCCGATCTCAATTGTCCGGATAGTTAGAGTTCTACTGTAAACATAAGTCAACAATTATAGCACGAATATTATCGAGTATAATTTTTGTAGACAGTTTTTTTTATATTCTGACAACTCTAGGGCCTGTTGTCGAACAGTTTGACTTCTCGATATCTCATAAATGAACCCAGTTAATAAAATCAGTATATTTGAATTTATTTTGGACACCGATACTTCCAATTTCAGAGCAGAGCTTTCATCACCAACCACAACCCCGCATGTCGATCACCATCCCCCTGTTACATTTTCTATTTAAAGCTCCAACTTTGATCTCCCGTGCTCAAGCACACGCAGATTTCAATCGTCTGCCCGGTCGACAGTCTGCTGTCCATTGTTTACATCCACTGATTGGCAATAGCCGACAAAACTGCCACCTGGTGACGACCTCATCAACCTGAAGCTTCGTATTGTGTACTCTGTGCAGGCGACGTTATTGAGTCATTCACTGGATGATAGATTCAATGAACGAAGCTGGAATGAATTTTCGCGGCTTCGACTAGCACACGTGCAAAACGCGTTAAATACTGAAAGCATGGTTAACTATGAAACAGTATTATAACTTATAGCTATGAAAAGTGTACCATAAAGTTCTTTAATTCTGATGTTTCACAAAAATAATGAAATATTGATAATCGTATCGTTTCAAAACCATGTTTTAGATCCAAAGAAAAATTAATAAAACTGTTCGAATCAAATAAAAAGTGACGTAGAATAAGTGGACTTCACTTTTTAAGTGGAACTACAATAGTCTTCATCTACTCCTTGAACATATTTAAATTCATCTAAACGTCAAGCGTGGTTTGTTTTACTGAGTTAATATCATAACGAATACTCACACATTTTTACATCCCAAACCGAGCGTGCGCACAATCAATTTATTTATTGTAAAATGTTTTAAAGCATCATGAAGTGTTTTCGTTTGTATTAACATCACATCGGCTTAGTTTGAAGTAAATTGCAAGTATATTTCACTCACTCACCTGCTTTGAAGAGAATCCACAGGGTTAATGCGAATGTTCACGCAAGTGTTCACGAGTGTTCATTTACAAGTGCGAACTTGAATATGTTAATGCGAGTGTCCACGCAGAAGTAGCTTTCGCGAGACGTCGTCATATTGAAAGCAAAGAAAAGCGTAAAATAATATTGTTATCAAACCCTACACGCCAATTCGAAGGAGTTAATTAGAACATGAAAGTTACGCAACAAAGGAAGAGATTGGAATAAATTTTATTTCTGACTGTGTTTCAATATTTACAACACATCCTATGCTTCTATAATCACAACCACCTTTCAACTTGAGTTCTTTCGAGATAACGTCGTGTAACAGAAGCTCAAATATTGTCAGCTCCAACTCTCTTGTCTTCCTTCACATCGTCCGTGGCTATAAAAATATGAGTAGTATTAAAATCGAAAGACAGCGGGGAAATTTCCACCCTATCTCTACCCCACCCCCTACGTCTCTCCTTGTACCCTTCATCGACCGAAGCAACCGCGTGGACTTCATGGCTTCCGGTTTATTGCGGCGCGTGGCTATCTCTTGTTTTAGGCTGTCAACTTAAAATACAGCTCGACAGCAGAGACGGCGACCGGCAACCGCTTCGCTGGTGGCAGCGGAGCAACGAGTGCCAAAGCGGAAGGCACTCTTTTAAGATGGCGATAAATCCTGAGAGCGCACCGATAAGCGTCGTGCGCGGCCCGTCGGATGGCGGCCACACCACCAGCACAACAAGCGGCCATCAACACCGTATTGCACTGGTGTGGGATGTACTTTACGAGCTTAATGACCATGACAAAGAGCATATGCATCATGTCTAAGATTTAAGATTTGCGAAGTGTGGTATGAAATACCGTAGGGCATCATTTCTTCCAATCTCAGGTATGTATTTGCAGTTTTTCAATTCTTATTTATTTACAATTATAATATTTTTTATATTTTTATTTACAAAAGTCAGATCCGTAGAGAGAAATTTGTTTCGGAGGGCGACCAGACTTCTCGCCGAAAATGTATTGCTGTAAATTTAAAAGTTATTAATTCTTTAAAAAAATTAAATGTTTAAATTGTTTATTCGTGTCAATTATTTAATAACGAATACTATCAACCATACTTTATACGTCGAAAATATTTTTATATCTACCGAAGACCCCCCCTGCTACGAGTCAGTCTGCAGATTAAGAGATGTTTTCAGTGTGATTGCGGGAGAGCAATATTACGGTAAGGTTGAGTTTATTTGTTTCATTTAATATACAATCGGTAATAATACGATACCTTATACGAGTATCAAATACGAGTACCTTATGGGTTTCGTATTACGTGTAGCCTTTCTAAATACGTAAATAAAGATGTAAGGCCAGGATAGCGAGTGCTGAAGGATTATGTGAGTCTCGCGTATTTTTTGTGTAAAGACTTAACCCGTGTACATTTTCATGCACATTCTACTGCAAAACAACTGTTGAGAAAAAATTACCAGAAGAAATTCAAATTTATTTTGGCAAAACCATAAATTTATAATCTTTCTAGTAAATCAAATTACTTTCTTTTTTCTGTTTATTGAATTGTAAAACGATTTTTATATTTGGTCGCGGAGAATATTTCCCTACAAAAACGGTGATATGAACATTGTCTAGTAGAGGATGTTAGTACATTATTCGGAGAGACTGCATATTAAGTAACTGATAACGCATACATACGAAGCAACAACAGGTTCCAGGATATATGCTTTTACACATATCGCAGCAAGTTTTACACAGTATAAGTTTGCAATTCATCCGTTGTTAGACGCATGGTACTTTATTTTGTACAAAATAAACATGATGAGTACTGTACCATGGAGAAAAGATTTTGATGTACATACACAAAAGAGAACTTTTGAAGCTCGTTGAATGTTAGGGCGAATTTTTGAATAATAGAAATCTGAGAAAGATCCCAAAAGTTTGATAAAGGACACCAAGGAACTGGGGGAAGAACTGAGAATGAGTCGGAATTTTGCGTAAGGAGATCGGCTGAGGCCACGGAAGATGTTTTTTCTAGGAGGGTGAAGACGAACCGATATAGACAGAGAAGGAATTATTCAAAGATAACCCTTTTATGTTGACCGGGATATAGCTTTCTTTTCTATAAGAATAGAAGACATTTCAGATAATATTTTCCTAACAACATCTAACAAATCGACATGTGGTAAAGCAGTCATTAAAGAACATTGAAGAAATCTACTCAAGTTTTGACCGATGGTGATTAGTCAGATATTAATGGCAATTACCTGAGGGAATTATTATTTTGACATCAATGTTGTCTAGGGATCGCTGCACCGAAACAACTCTAACATAACGAATTTATTTTTCCCCCAATATATTTGTTGCGTTAAAATAATTACTGGCCCAGAAAATAAAACTATGAACCTACCCACTTTCGGTCACCATTTCTTTGCGAATCATCGACATCAACTTTTGAAAATAAAGTTCTATAGATTATAAATACAATTTATTTTTTAGTATTAAAGCATTTACAAATACAATTGTCAATGACTCCAATTTAAAAAGATAATGTTGACAGCAATAGAAAATACGTTTGAAGTTATTATAATTGAATTTTTTTACATATTTTTACTTGTAGGAGATAGTTCTCTTTAAACTTTGAAATTCGGTACATCCGCGTAACAAATCTGTGAATCCAACAACATCATTAAAATGACTTCATTCAAATATGTTAAATACATTGTTCTTATTTCTTTAGGATTGTAAGCTCGTAATAATAAATATAACCTTTTATAAATTCCTCATTTTTGTCTTTGGAATAGTTTGTGCAAGGTTTGGGAACAAACAGGATGAAGTTGTTGCAGCAAGTTGATAAAACCAGACCCTCGCACGAGCCAAAGAAAACTCTCGGACATGTTCTGCATCCTCTGATCACGAATTAAATTTTCACATAAATGTATTATAATTAGTGTGAAGAATTGCACTAAAATTTACACTGAGCAGTAATACTTTTCTTTTAAGACGTTCTGGACTTTCTAAATAATTGTACGCTATTTACCAACATGAATAAAAGCTTATTTAAAGACCCATAAGAATTCTAACTCAAATTTATATATATTTTTCAGCATTTATTTAATATCCCGAGCCCCAATAACCTGAATTAGTCAAAATACTGAAATATTTATAGAAATAAACAATTATCACAGACATGTACTTCGTGGTATCCTCAGTAACTAAACATATCTCGAAGAGATCACATTTCTGTTATTGACGCAAGATAATGGGTATGAAACATTTTTCTTTATACAGATCTCAATAAATGTGCGAGTTAAATTCCGTATAATCAATCATTATTTTTTATATTAAAGTGTTAATACGTTATCGAAGGGATTAACTGCGTTTCATGCATATAATAACTGATGTCGTTAAAACAGAACTTGAACATTTATAAAAAGGTTATAAGCTTTTAGGTTATATACAATTAAATCACTATCCCCAACAAGAGACACGAATAAACAGAAAGCAAAAACTTAGAAATTTTGAAGAAGGTTAAAGTAAGAATATTTAAATCAATAAGTATACAAGTATGATTGCTTTCCAAATTCAAAACACATGAGTTCTTTGATGGCAGTACAATGCAATTCTGGAACCACAGACTCTTCCACAATGATGGCATATGGTGCCTTGGGTAGCCACTGGTCTTTGAGGGTTGATGCTTCTGGTATTCATACGCTCTTTCCTAGTGTTGCGTTTTTCGGCTTGAAGCTTTCTCCGCTGTAGTTCGAAGGATAGATGCCCTTGGTGGACGAGGCGACGCCATTCTGGACGGGTGGATGCTACAACCTCCCAAATTGCAGGGTCAATTTGACACTTCTTTAAATCTGCATTCAGAACGTCTTTATAGCGTTTTTGTTACCCACCTTGTTTTCTCTGTCCGACCTTCAACTGACAATACATCTTTAAATATTATGAAAAAAAACATTCATTATGACGATTTCATGAAAAGAAAACTTACATGAAAAGAATAAACTTTTTTTTTGCAATTAATAATGATCCATTTAGTGGCAAAATAAACAGCCTAACAAAATACTCATTTACAAAAACACTCAGAGATGTAGGCTTCTCCCCTTTCAAACCAACACATCTAAGATATGACACTCACGATATCATAAAGAGCCCGAGTTATAAATCTGAAAAGATTGCTTAAAATCGTACCATTAAAGAATCATAGCTGGCCATATATCTCTTGTGCACCTGGATTCACTCTACTAAAAGGCGTCTACATCCACTTTATGCCAATGACTACCTGCAGAGTGCATTAGCACTCCGCTCGTCCGTCCAGAGCATTAGAAGAAACGATGTGAACCGTGTGGTCAGGTGATCATCGACATGCCACGAGCTCACGAAAGCCACAGAAAGATACACGCTTCGCTGTTTTACGGCACGACACGTTGGCCAAACTTATTCTCACTCATATTCCTACAAATGACAGCCTATGTTTTGTTAATGTTTTACGTAAATTATAATAATCGATATAAAGAAAGAAAAATTAGTTACAATTTCTCTTCAGTATTGTTTCGAAACGTACTCGATCTAATGACGTAAGACATTGCCGAAGATTTTGGGTTCGTATCCGATGTTAAGTGTGTTTAAGAAATCTAATTATTTTATGGTATTCCTCCCCTCGCCATCATTAATGATCTTTATGTGATCATCCTGTTAATGAAAAATAAATCATATGACAACAACGAAATACTCATATCCTCATGATCTCAAATCTCCTCAAATTTGGCAGTGAGGGATCTATCATACCGGAGTACTTAGAATAGAATAGCGAACCACTTCCTTTCGGTAACGGCGGTCCAGTCTTCCTACAATTTTAAACACAATGGTGAGATAAAGTTGTATTACCTCTAATTTAGGTAGACTGGATCATTTAAAAAATACATTAACACTGAATAAAGTAGTGGGGGAACGTCACCCCCAACCCACTACGCTCCTGTTTATAACCCCCACACCCCACTCTAATATATTCCTCGTTAACATCAACCTGCTTTTACAAGTATTCTCTTGAACACATCACAACACTGAATTGGAGGATTCAGTCGACGAACCCACGATATCAATCATTAGACACTGAATGGTTTAGAGTGGTTAAGATAAAAAATATTGATAGCGTGGGTATCTCAAGGTAAAGAATTTTTCTCTAAAAAGCAAAAACATTATAAATCATGTTTAATGAATCTTTAAACTTTGGAATGGAATATTATAAATACTTTATACGTCAATAAGTTAATACGTAATAAATATTTTAATATGTTAATTTGAACTGTTTATATCCTAGCTAATTACTCGGCGTTGCCTGGGATTTCTCTTAGATTAATCTTCTTTTCCTCTGAAAAAATTAAATGTATATTGTAAGATCAAAATACATTTACTAACATTTTCAAAAACGTATACAGCATCCTAATTTTTCAAATACACAATAATACAAATTGAATGCAAAACTTGATAGTATGCGCTACACCATCTCGCGGGAGCTGCGCCGGTCGAATTTTCGCTTCCGAGGCGCGACGCTGCTGCTCCATTTCATTAAAACTCTTGTACAATCGGAACTATTCGTCGAAATTTTACAATTTGATGACGTTTTTATTTTTGTTTAATGGATTGTTAAATAATCTATTCAATTTGATGATGATTGATTTTTCCTTCTTAAATTACTCTCTTAAATTAAAGTATTTTAACACTTCATTTTTAATAATGTTTTATCGATACTTTAAGTTAATTATTGTAGATAAACCTATGCTGTAGGGGACTTTTTGAAGAGCTGTTTGAGGCAAAAAATATTGCCATTCATAGTTGTCACCTGTCTCTGAACATTTAGGTAGCGTAAGCAAATATACCTGTAAGTCTCTTTTTTTCCCGATTGTATCGGCATTTATCACAAAAACCATTTCTATCTTTCTTAACACACTTTCAGGATGAACACTAGCCTTTGTTCATCCTGAAAATCTAAACTATCTCCTTGTCACATTTCAGAACGATCGGTTCAGTGGTTTAGTCGTGATTAGGTAGCAAACAGCCTGACATACTATCGCGTTACGCATTTATATATTAGTATGCATTAAGAGTGAATAACAATGTGACGTCTGAGGCAATGTTATTAATGGTGACATTTATATATAATGTTCTATTTTACTGAAAGTGGAAGAAACTTTATTTCCGAAATGACTCTTCTCACCACAAAAAAAAATCAACGTAAATTTTTAATTAGTGGAAATACTCATCTCAAATTTGATCTAAATAATCATATTCATTTATCTAAAAATTAGACATTTTCTTATATTTCATAATTATTTAATCTAAATAATTGTGAAATACAAGAATTTTTTAAAAAATTGAAACAATTGTGTGGAATAACATGTGAAACGTAGAGCGGCGCGAGCCTCAAAGGACGAGGAGGAGGCGAATCGCTGTTCTACGCTAGGGTGTACAATGTCTCCTTGCGTGAAATACGAGGTCTACGTCCATAAAATCTTTCGTTTAGCTCCGAGCCGACGAGCGTACGCAAGCGGTGTTAATTCCGCTATAAACCCACGCCGACAGCTCTAGGGCTCCGCTTGGGTGACATGGTGCGCCACCAAGTTCTGCGACGAACTAAACCTCTCGATCTAACGTTAGCGGTTTTTAGGGAGTAATAATAAAAATACTAAACGATATCAAGTGTATTTAGTATTTTAATATTAAAACAAAATATTACAGTAATACACCGAATTATTTGCTCTATATTTTATGTACATTTTTTACTGACCTATACTTCAAAGAGGAGTTATTGTTACCTATTCATCAACGATTAGAAAAAAATATATTTAAGATCGAGAATAAAGAGTATACTGTTTTTGTTTGTGATGGGATCATTAAGGAAGAAATTTCTAAATTTCCGAATAAATAGGGGGATTTTGGAGAGAATTTTATTTTTTCTCAGATTTTTCTGTATCGTAAGAACTAATTTAGATATCACCTAGGTTTTTGTTTTTAAAACATTTTTCCCAACACAAATTTCTGAATTATAGTCAATGGGTGAAAAGTAACTCAATGTTTTCATGTTAAAAGGGTTACATATTTTCAGTTTTTCTTTGTGCACGCACACGACCCTCAAGTTAAACCCATTTCTACTTATTCCATATTCCCGTAAAGTAATGGGTCTCCGTTCATACTTACAGTTATGATAGAAGTCTAACATTTTCTCA
Source organism: Laupala kohalensis (assembly GCA_002313205.1). Lineage (NCBI taxonomy): Eukaryota > Metazoa > Arthropoda > Insecta > Orthoptera > Trigonidiidae > Laupala > Laupala kohalensis. The sequence continues at coordinate 896,965 of NNCF01126718.1, read as the reverse complement.
TTTCCATCTAGGATTTTTTTTCAATTTAGCATTGGCGTATTAACGTATTCCAAAGAATATACAACTTCATTTCTTACAATGTAGTATGAAATATTCAAAGTATCTAAAAGCGAAATGAATGATAGAAGTTTACACATTCCAATGGTGAGCGAAAATATGTAATTTAATGTAATATTTAACGTATAGGGGAGTGATTGCTAACACGGAGAAAATTAGAAATTATGATTATTATACTGCAATAAGTAAAATGATGATGTATTACATTGTTGTAATGATTATCTGACAAAATAATGTAAAAGCATGATAATTTCTACAGTAGTTTTACATACTTTCAAACTAGTGGTACAAAATCATTGCACATACTTTCTCATATACGTTTCTCCGTCTGCAGCATAGAGTGAGAAAAAATTCTATAGTGAAAGGGTCATTTCTGGCGTGGTCCACTACATTTTGGTCGTCTTCCAGTGGTTTATTCATACTCAAAGTCGCTAAATGAACTTATTACAGTATTTTATTTAAAATTTGAAAGTAAAATAAATATTACAAATATTATTTCATGACATATAGCGACATACCAGTCTTAAAATATCGTAAAAATGTTATGTAAATGTAATTTCGTTGTAGACAAAAATTGATGTATTTTCGTTTCTATAGTGCCTTTGCAGTCCTCCTGTGTATTTTATCATTATCATATCTTTCATTTCAGTTTACGAAAAGTGTATTCTACGTCTGCTTGGTCCATTTACACTGCTAAATATTATTCAGGTTTCTTGAAATAATAAACTAATATGGAAGTGTAGCAGACAGAAATTATTTTACTGAGTCTACACCAAACTTTCAAGCGAAATACCGCTAATACGGATGTAATGCATACCAATTGTACTTTACGTAGAGAAAATTTGAGGGAAATGGTTGGGGCCTTTTTTTGAGAAACATTTAAAAAAGTACTTTACCTTCATGTGAAGTATCCTTTGTTTTAAAGAAGAAGAAATAGAGCACGTGCATCGACAACAAGTAAAATCTATTGTAAATACGAAATGCGAATTCATCCATTTCCTCAGAATTGCTGCACACGGACGGACAGACAGACGGACGTTATGTCAAGAACTGCTTTTCAGAATTAGGGATCGCCAAAACGGATATTTCCGTCGAAATCTGGCATTCGAATTTTTTCACGATTACAAAACTTTCTATATAATTCGTACATGAGAAAGAAGAAAAAAACTGACTAGCGTGAGGTACTTACGAATTTGGGCAGACGTGCATCAACTTCTTAAAGATAAGAAATTTTATTGACTGTATATTTATGGCTTAGCTATCTGAAATGTTTGCAAATTACAAAAATTATAATTCAGCTTCTTCGAAAATAGTTATATCTATAGTTATGTCCGTAATTAACCCTTATTGATTCGAATGAAAAATGCTCTGGCCGCAGCTACCTCCAAAACATATTGGCTATAAGATTTAAGAAATAAATAACTACTGAACCATTTCCAAGTTCACTGCCTCACTTTGACTAGCCAAAAGTTGTTAATAAAAAGTCTATTAGAGACACGAAATGATTTACTTAAATAAAAGCAATAACGGCTTAAATTATTAATCGGATAATTGTGTGAATTGGCACAAAATCATTGTGTCGTTAATTTACCCGAAAACGAGTTACATTTAATCTGAAATTAATATTTTGCAATAAATCAGAGACAATTAACAAAAATTTGGATTAATTTCTTGATATACACCCAAAACCACTCTCTCCTATGTGCTGTGTACTTTTAGTCCTTTGACAGAAATTTATTGCTAAACCTTCCTAAGATTGGGGGAAAAGTTAAAACAAAGATGCGACATGATAAATATTTACTGCCCTTTTAGATTTATTTTATGTGAAAATGCTTAATGGGAAATGGGTGAACATCATGTGAAAATGATACGTGATTCTTGGTAACACATATTATAGAGAAAATATGGTCAGGAAAAGTAGTAATGTGTTAAGCAAGATTAAACAAGATACGCATGCAAACTGCTAAGTAATTAAAATTTCCTCTTGAGTTTTTGTTAGTCCAGCTCGAGTTTCTATCAAGCGTTTTCCAGCGTTAATTTATTGCAATCATTTTGAAATTTGTGGTAGATTGCAATCTCACGCACGAAGGGAGTTCAATTTTAGCATATAATTTTATGCTGAATGACTATAAGCTTAATTCAGTAGTTACTTCCATAAAGATAAAATTTCTCTTGTCAGATGATTAGGTGGTCTAAAAAAGCGCAATGTTCTTGTGACCACAAGGTGCATAAATTTAGTCCCACTGTGGGAATTTAAATAAATTGTCAACGTAGGAGATATTTTTCCCGGTTATCTGCGGAATACATAGTATAAATGCTGCATATTTTTTACAAATCTTTAATCGTTAAAACTTCGTTCAGATTTCTTTGAAAAAATTCTCATGTCATTTCTATCAGAGTAACAATTTGTATTCTCGTAATTTCAATTCCAGTAGCATTTTATATCAATTCATCATGCAATCTTTGTAAACAGAACATTTGAGTATTAATGTTCATATGTTACCCATAACATTATTTTTTTCGAGTAAATGGTTAAAGTAAAAAGCAAATATCGTGAGCTGAGCTGCGAAAACATGGATAATAATTATANCCAAATATTCACGACCTTTATGGACCTCCCACTTAATACGTTCTAAATGAGTGAGTCCTTTCTAATAAAATACCTATACTTTCTTCAAAAGTACTCTTCCCATTCAAACTAGCTATAACTACAGCGTATACAGTCCCCTTGAATACAATGAATGATTCTATATATTTCCTACTGCAAAATAAACCTGAGAACAAGTACCTAAAGTGAACTTCTTACAGAGTAAATTATATTTTCAGGAATGATAAAATAACATGGGAATGTTTTATTCTCTTTAGCATACCAAAATGATTAGTTAAAAATATTTCTGATTTCAACAACTTATTAAAAAGTTTCATGCCAGCTGCACAAGAGCAGTAAGTAACTCTGATTCTATGAAGTCGGTCAACATTGACCTGATAAACGTTGATTCAATTTCTGTATTTCCTAGAAAATAATACACTTTCAAAGTTGTTTCAAATTTTTAAATTGTCAAAATAAAAGAAAAAGCTGTGAGTAACGTGATTCTGGTGCACGATTTTCTAGAAAATTATTCTATTACATTTAAATTACCATTTATATCCACAATATTTTCCTTAGAATTTGTATTTATTTCGCAAGAAACTCATGAAGAAGGATAAAATAATACATTTGTTCTAAAAAAGAATTCATAACAGGAACTACAAATAAATATAATATTAAAGTTAACATCTACGTTACCTAATGGTCAGAATTTTAATTAAATAAAATAACGAAATAATCTCATTATTTATATCCTCACTCATCTTATTTCAAAAAAATTTGGTCTCAATCAGTCCACAATATAAGCTCCAAAATGTAATAAATAAAATAGTCCTTACGGAAGTCATTAAATTTTCTGAACGAATCATGCGAACACATACATAGTGTTGTCGCTTCCTGTTTTGTTTTGTTTTGTTTTGTTAGCGCTTATTTTTAATCACTTAAATTATATTAATACTTACACGTAAAAATATAATTTTGTTGTGAAGTATATTAATTTTAAGTACAGACAAAGTAGATATATCAAAAATTAATTTTTAATAGGGTTAAAAACATTTTGTAACTTTTAAAAATATTGTGTATGAGCCATATGAAGATTATGGTTTTATATAATTGAGAATACAATTACATCATTTACACAAATTCATTTTTATGATATTCCTACGAAAATGTCAGTTTGTGTGTTTGATACAACATGAGTTTGATACAACAAATCCGTTTTTTTTGGGGGGGGGGAGATTTTTAGCAAATTAAAAAAAATGGAGGCTGAAGGAGAAATTCAGGCACTGGATTAGGATTTACGGCGTCAAAATACTGAAGAATACATAGGTCTAGTTTTTGTAACAGACCAATTTTTTGTTTTGCGGGTTTGTGTTATAGAAACAAAGGTCCTGATCGTCCTCTGAATCGCTCATTTCAAAATCTTGTAAGATTTCTTGTTCATACCATATCACCAGCAGTTTACTTAGACGTCACAACAGGAAACCAATCACGCTTCAGTGCCACATCGCACAAAGATTTGACTGCATTTAATCCAAACTTATGTGTCGCAAATCCGCTACCACCCCTCTCTAACAACCCCACGCTTCAACCCCTCTTTCCCCCAGAACCCTGTGACACCGGCAGCGGATTCCAGCTAAGCGCCGACAGTCGTTAAAGCGCTTCCACAATTGAGAAGCGTTAATGGACACAGTGTCCTCGTTGATTGCCGGGCGTAGTAATTAAAGTTTCTCTCGCTTTGTGATACTGTGATGCGGCTCACGAGATGGATGGAGTTGGAGGATGGTACGAAATAGCTTCGACAAGTATAGAGGAGACAAGAAGTCATTGTGTCGAGAAACTATTTGTTTCATACACAATATACTACATTCTCAATTTTCAACTAGTATATGATATGTTGTTTATCTCTGAAGCCGATAATGCTATTCAAAAACATCGCATAAGTTTACGGAGGTCAAGGTTTATAAGAAAACAAAAATTACAACAAAGAAAGAAAGAAAGAAAGAAAGAAAGAAAGAAAGAAAGAAAGAAAGAAAGAAAGAAAGAAAGAAAGAAAGAAAGAAAGAAAGAAA
>NNCF01126718.1:819923-892107 GCA_002313205.1 Laupala kohalensis | reverse complement strand
AAGGAAGGAAGGAAGGAAGGAAGGAAGGAAGGAAGGAAGGAAGGTTGGTTTTTAAAATCATGTATAGCATACTAATTTTTCAAGTCCATAAAAATTCAAATTTAATACAAAACGTGACTATATACACTACACCATCTCCCAGCAACCACGCCGCTCGAATTTTCGCTTCCGATGCGCGACGCTGCTGCTCTATTTCATTAACATTCTTGTAAAATCTAAACTATTCGTCGAAATTTTACGATTTAATGACGTTTTTAATATTTGTTAAATACACAATATAAATTATCCTTTAAATTTGACGATGATTGATTGTTTCCATCTTAAATTACCACATTAAATTGAAGTATTTTAACCCTTGTAACGTTTTATTGATAATTTAGGTTAATTTTTGTAGTTAGGCATAGTCTGTCGCGGACTTTTTTGTAGAACTCTTTGAGGCAAACGATATTGCCGTTCATAATTGTCACCTATCACTAACCGTTTAGGCAGCGTATGCAAATATAACACTTTTTTTTTCGATTTTATCGACATTTATTGTCAAAGACCATATTAAATCCTCCTTATCACACATTTCAAAAAGAAAAGTTAGTGTATGTTCATCCTGGACATTTAAACTATCTCCTTGACAATCGTGATCTGGTAACAAAGAGACAGACACGCATTTATATATTAGTATGGAAGTGTGAATAGAGTATGGATTTATAAAAAGTTTATTTTTTAATTTAATTCTCTTGACAGGGGATATGTGTGAAGAAAAAAATATTAAGACATCCTTGATTTTTAAAACATTTATCAATGTGAAACACTTACTACTGTGATTGATGAGTGAGTCATAAAAACCAAATTTACCCAGATGTACTGAAGTTGACACTAACTTCACAAGTATGTCAGAATGATGATGTATTGCGTGTAGATGAGGTGATACAACACATGAAATAACGGGCACTTACGTGTCTTGTATGCAATTAGAAAAAACTATTTTTGATAGAGTTCATTTGTACTAACATCAAATCGATTCTGAATGTTTCAGAGCAATATGATTCATAACATATAATACAGACTTGTGCACACGGAGAGATGGAGATGAAGAAATATACTTTGCATACTTCTGAATATTTATAAAAAAATATTGCTAAGCTCTCTCTTCTCAACTGGCCTCCAAAATGTTGTTGCAATTTGTTAAGAAGTGATCCGAGTTCAAAGAAAGTTAATTTGAAAGTCGTCGGATGAAGTTATAATCAAACGTGCTTTTGTGTGTAAGAATTTTGTATATTACACCGAAAACCTTAATGTCTTGTAGAAGTCTTTTATCTTATTCGTCTTAAAGGTTTAGGGATGCAGTTTTTCTACACAAAAGCTGTTAATTATCGGAGACATCCAGTGAAGTTGATGACCGAAACGAGACAGTGTCTACGGAACCATCCTTCCCCGTGCGGGAGAGTGATAAATGCTCCGTTCACCAGAGAACGCCAGCGGGTTCCGCCATCATGAATTGTCAATGAAGAATTAACAGCGGAGCGTGCTTTTCACGGTATCTGATTTAATTTAGGACACAATGCTTTGCGACACCATCGCCCTTCTTCGGTCTGCGTCTGTAACGTCGCTCTGACGCCACGCGACGTCGTCAGCGCGCGATGCTACCCCTTTGGAGAACCAGTCTACTTCATGATGGATGAAGGATGATGATGCACCAGCGGTTTATCTGTGTCCATGGAAGTCTATTATGTTTTAGGTACCTTGTAATGACGGTAGTAATTTAATATTACGAAGAGATATGATCTTCGAGTAAAATCTCAAATGGTAGGAGCGATGCGAGTGTCATGATTAGCATATGATAGGTTCAGATGAATAATTGAATTATGAACATAGTTATGATTGCAAATCGATTATAAGAAACAATCCAAAAATAGAATGATATAAAGGATATCGAAACAAATTATTTAAATTAATTATTTCTACCATACTGATAAGCAATAGATTAAAATATACCTTCTGATGAATCACAGTGAGATATCAAGAACATTACAAATCTACCAGTAAAGGTCGTATTTCCTAATATATTACATTTTCATTCAATTTCAAGAAAAACTGTTTCATTGTTTCGTAACTTGAGTAATATTCATTATTTCGTTTACACATTGCACAAATTTAAAACTTAAGGGGAAATTATGAAAAAAATAAACTCCCTTCACGTTTAATTCTTTATCTGTATTTTCGAAAATTTGTCACATCATAAAACTCGTACGAGTGAGACAAAAGCAACAAAGGAAATTTCTTCCCAGATGAATCTTTAGTATTCTTTGGTACCCTTTTTATCATGCCTCGTTCTGTATTATCAGCCTATTTTACAACAGGTCTAAGGTATGAATTTACCTGCACCTCTGACACCCCTAACAACCTTTCTCCATCCGCTAGCTACATCGCATACAAAGTGAATGTTTCCACGTACGATATCTCATCTTTCGCGAAGAGCTCATCAACCATCCGCACGCAATAACGATCTGAATACGTCACATCCTTTATCTCATTCCACTGCTTTCCCCCAGTAGCGTAAAGCAACCATTTGCCTCTTTTATAGTATGATTTGCATGGTGCTTTGTTTCTGGGTGCTGCAGGGTCGTGTGTTGGCGTCGTTCTTCGTATAAATGCATCTACACACATATCACCTATCTTCAATCATGAAATAATACGTATGATCAATTGAATAAGTGAAATCAAATTAATGACATTAATTTCAAAAACTTAGTGCACGTAGTAGTTTATGAGGCTAAGATGTTTTTGGTGGAGATGTATTTCACTCCAATGTTTCATGACTGGTTAGAAATATATAATATATACAATCGATTTTTTAGCATCTTGTATTATTATATACTTTTTCAGAAATACTGTTGTGTCAAACCATAAATAGTTTTCATAAACACAGAATTTATTTTTAGGTAGAAAATATAACGGTATTAATTTTTTTAATTTGTATTAACAGAGGTATATTTCATATACTAGCTATTTTAATCTTTCTTACAAACCTAGTACAAAATGATATAAAATAGACTACTTAAAACCAGTTGTGTATTTTCACTATTTCCTTCGCCTATTATTCAAATGCTCTCTACTAGCATTCGAGGACCTTCTTTTCCTGGAGGTAAATATTAATAGTTAACACTAAATTAAAACATTTCATACGTTAATTTTATAAATATCTCATCCCAACAGAAACTGAGTCATAGTATAAGGTAAATATTAATCTTCGAAATGTTCTGTCCCTTGAGTATAATAATTCCATCGAATGCCTTTCCACAAAGGATTTCAGCGACGAACGCAGTCCTGGAATTGATGATCACATTATCTACCGCCATAGCTTTCCCAATATCCTCGCGCACATTCCTTTCACAGGAAAAACGTTATTACTCACCATTTCTGTTCCCTGCCATTTCCATCAGAGTTGTTCACCGCGGCGAATAAATGTTTGTTACCCCTACGAACAATGGTTAATTCGGAGAAGCCCTCAAGTATAACATCCCTAACGAAAACGATCCCGTTTGTAGACACTTAGACCAAGTCGTAAAAATCAAGTAAAACAAACCCTAGTCATTCCATACTTTACTACACACGCACTTTGCGTACCTTATTCAATGCCTGGTCGCCAATAGGGAGAAGAAGATCAATACACTCGCTGCTGGAAGTCGGATTAAATACTACAATGATTTCCCCAACCACTACTATCACCACGGCACACAAGAAAACTTAACCGCTGTCTACGTTCTGCCACGTGCGAGCAAGGAACATGGTGACTGTAGCCTTGGATTAACGAAGGGTAATTTTCTCCGGGTCTTATAAAAAACGTGTGGGGGGAGAGGTGACGAGATGTAGAGGGTTGAGAATCATGATTGAGGGTGGGGATAATCCTTGGGGTGGAATCTGTGAAGGAAGGAGGGAGTACCGCAAGGCTCATGTTGCTGGTAGGTGGTGCTAGAGGAAGATTAATAATACTGAATAGAGATTAATAAACTCTTTAACGTTTCTTATTCAGAGAGAAATGAATAAATGAAACCGCTGCATGGTGTATTCGTATAACCGTAATTGAGTGCTATAATCGAAGGTGGGATAGTTATGGGATAGATCTCTATGAATCTTTAATGTTTCTCACTCATGATCGTACTAGACACTTAGACTAAAACAATGAAAAATATATCATAACTTTATAAAATTTATCAAAATTTTATATGCTCTTTCTAATATATTCTACAGAAGTAGTTGGATTTAGAAATACATTAATTTTCTTTATAAATAAAGGATATAACGATAAAAATAAATTAATGACAAAGTATTCCACCTCACACGCGCAGGAGGTAGACATCAAATATTATATCGTATCATGACCGAGTTTAATATTGATCATACATGACGTCTGTTGAATAAATCAAATACGAAATAAAGTTTTAAAACTGAATTCAGATAATCAATTTTTGTAACAAAGAAATACAAATTATAACATTGCTCTGAATTAAGCAAGAATGAAGTCTCACAGTCAGAATGAAAATTATTGACCAACTTATTGAATCTTTATATCACGAAGACATAAATTGAGCATATCGTTGATAACTAGTATCATGCAAAACTTCTAAATTATTATTATTATTAGTATAAAAATAAGGTAGCCTATGTTGTTCTAAAAATTATATGATATGTATATTAATTCTCAGGTATAAATGGATGTAATGAATAATGTGAATGTAAGTAAAACCATAAATTCGGATCGAATAACGCGAAAGTAGCAACTGATGCGAAAGCGAACAGACACTACTGAAGTGACAGCAAACCGTTCTTGATTGCCGTGAAACGGACCGTCGCCTCAAGCGATTGCACTCGGTGTTTGACAGAAAATAAGAAAGAACCCGAGGGAGCGGGGTGTGAGCCACCCTTTTGAAGACAGGCGGCCGCTGGGAACACTTGGCCCCCGGCTCTGAAACGAACCCCAAATCTGCACAATGGTCCCCCTTTCACACACAGATTGTAGGTTTAGTGCCCTGCGTCCCGCTATTAATCGGTGGTTGGTATCGAATATCGACTTCTCATCAGAGGGGGAAACTCCTAAGGCTAAGCTTGTGTATTCAATATGTCTCGAATCGGCAATCGAATATCTGTTTACCACGTTCCCTTTATAATTTATGAAATCTTCCATGACGAATATTTTATTGGTGACTTTTAATTCAACTACGAGATTTATTCATGTTATTATTAATATGATTCATGGAGAGTTTGTAACCTTCTTTTATTGGTATTAGTATATGTATAAAAAATGTATATTTAAATGAATTCTTTACTTCCTTCAAATAATTTGTCATTAAGTCATTAAAATTTAAATTAAAAAATTAATCACACTATGAAAAATTATTGTTTAGTTTACCGACATTCTTTCGCCAAAATATGCTAAAGTCCTCATTTTTGTGTGTTTAAATGAATTTATAAATCTCTCATTTAATAGTAACTCAAATACCAACACTTGAAACAAACGTTAGACACAAATGTTGTTATAAAAACAGCATGAAGAGACGTCGGGAAATAATATCACGTTTGTTGGACAACCTCAATTAATATCACTGACTTGAATGGGAGGTTTCTTACGTTTAAATTGAAATTTTTAAAAAATTAAGTTTTATACAAATTTTGACTTAACACTATTTCTTGAGGATGAGTTCGTTCTGAACATTTCCTTTGAGTTACCCAATAAAAGCTGGAGTGCTGAGACCGCTTGAAGAGTAAGCAGAAGAGCTCCATTCCCGTTAGAGCGAGTGCGTCCTATAGACAGCGACCGCTTTCTCCCAACGTTGGCTGGCTCTCCACCTGAGGAGAATCACCCTTCATCGCACATGGGAAGAGGGAAACCGGTCGTCGTGCTCTATGAGAGGGCCACCGCTCTGCTATCCGGAAACCGGTCGCTCGCTGGCTCCCACTTCCGTTCGCCGTGGGACGACAGCTGCTCCGCGCTAATTACGGCCTTAAGAGTGGAGGCGGGGGTGAAGGTAATTGTAGATTGGCTGATGGACGCGGCACTGAACGGGACGTCATGGAGACTGGGTGATGATGGCAATACTACGAGCGCTGAGTCAGGCGACAAAAAGGTAGAAACACTTTTTTTTATGAGAATAGATGGTATTCTTATCCTACCCAAATAACAGGTGAAATTATGACATCCGACTTCAGAGCTTACAAACTCGCAGGAGATTTATAACCGTGGTCGAATTCGGTTTTCAGAATGTGAATAATATTATAATACATCCTGATCTAAATTTTTCCGAAGAAAAAGATTAAAAAAGAATTCAAGAAATATATATTTAGACCACGTAATACTTTAATATAATCATGTTACTGCAATTCACTTTGGCACAACATTAATTGTAATTTTTTAAAACCAAATACATTATGCTAAAATTTTTACGCAAATACAGAATCAGAGAAATATTTTAATATAAGGTCAATAACGTTATCTCAGCGATTTTCCGGTATACCCAATTCAACGTGTTAATTTCATCTCCACAAAACAATAGATGTAAATGTTGATATGCGATAAAATATTGAAGTGGTATATTTCAATGAGTTTGTGAGCCAACAATTGTGTAATACTATGTACTTAAAGACTATTCCTGACTTCATAATATTCAAAATAGTGTTGAAATAACATTATAGAACAGTTAAAATACGGGGATATATTTTAAAATGCGCCTCCACGTGGAACTTATCGTTTGTTATTTTCATGGAACTAAGTGCTGGTAGTATCAGTGGAGATAAGGTAATACTGGTTAAGGTAAAGAAAAATACATCAGAAACTCAACATAGAAATATCAGTCTAATTATATTCGTCACCTCCCGCATCAATAAAGAAAAATCCAACATAAACGCGACCCCAACTGAATGCCGCGATTTTTTTGTGACGTAGCGGAAGCGACGTCATCAGAGTGGAAGAGACGCGGGCGGATGTGAGCTTCAGAGGATATGACGTGAATTGCTCCTTAGAAGACGAGTTAGTGACGCCTATCGGGGTCCTCACTCATTGTCCTGCTAGCAGTACACTCTCGCCGTTACAAGAGCAGCCGAGACTGAGTTTTGTTTGCTCGGCTTGAATCGTCCCGCCTCTAGTCGGTATGTCTAGGTCTCTGCGTCAGCTTATAGTCCTTGCGGCTAGAGAATAGTAGAGAGATGTAATTAATGGAGCGACAGCGCGGTGTTGTCATAAGTCTACTGCGGGAGGTTGTCTAGCAGTGTTCAGTCCATTCGTTATATTTTTTGTGGGGTTTTACGGCTCATGTCGACATCAAAGGTCATTGGAGCCCGAAAATCTTGTACTGGTAGGGAAAATACAGTTACGCACTAGGGAGAGCCAACATGACTCTCCCCGCGTGTGGGACTCGCCGAATGATTCAACCCTACCCACTAAAAACCCTCCTGATTTACAACACACCAAAATATATCTCAAAACCAAATATCAAAAATATTGACAAACAAATGAATGGGGGACAAAAATGAGGGGAGGACATAACATGAGAGGGGACAAAGAATAAGGGAGGATAAAAAATGAGTAGGACAAAAAATGAGAGGAATGAGGAAAATGAAAGATACCCTAGCCTTAATAGCGTTGGGATCGAAAAGAACAAGAGATGACCAAGGAAGGTCAGAAAAGAGAGGAGAAGGAGCCTAGCACAAGTAAGTGGAAGTAATGCCAGACTGAGCTCGGGGCCCCGTGTTCGCCAAACACGTACCAAACTAGATGTAAGTCCCCTGGCGGGGTCAGTCCATTCGTGATGGCATGCCATGGCACCGAGACAAGAACTGCTTTATCCAGTGGAAAAGCTAACTTCAAGCAGCCTCCTTGGGACCAAAGGTCATCAAGCCTCTGCTCTGCGAATAGGATGATGTAGGCGGCAGCATTCAAACGTAATTTCAAAAAGATTCTGCACACGATTCACGAGTAAAACGCCCACGTATCTGCAGCTAGAGGAAGAGTCGGTAATCTATCAATGACGGCATTGGCTACTCAACTTACACGTGGTCTTTAGGCTCTTTCCTGATTACTATTCCTTCGCCGCAGGTACTGTTTTCTTATTTACGAGTCAAAGGTTCCGAGTCTGCCCGAGAACCGGGCGCAAGGTTATCGCTCGGTTTTAGCGTAAGATTTCACATAACAACCTTGATACCCAATATGGCCACACACATCACAAGAGAACACTCCCTCGAGATAACGGAGAGAGTAATCTCGTGGTACGCTTACGATTTCACGAAAAAAAAACAACTTCGCTTTCATGTCTCTGCGACACGCCTCGGGGAGAGTATACACGTCCTGCTAGCATACGAGTTAATACAAACACAAAAAAGAGTTTCAACCTCGAGTAACTAAGAAAGTTAAAAAGGGATGTGTTGATTTCGATTCATGATACTTCACGATATGACAGTACACTGCCGACGCGGTATCGACGCGCTCAAGCTACTAGTAAAACTATGGGCATATCCGTGGTCAACGCAGGATAAAGCGAGCTTAATTTCGTGAGAGGTGCCCACAAACCCCTAAATTCTATGACGCAGACTCCTCCACCAAATTTGTGAGACACCCCCCAGAAAGAAAATTACTNCTCTCCCCCCCCCGCCAACGTACGCCTCTACTCTCTCCCAAACCATATTCCAAAAAAACTAGAATATTTTACCACTTCATCCCTCTTATTTACCCTAACTCCAAATTAAAACCTCTTTGCAAAACCAATGTATATACTTTCTCATACAGTTTTAAAACTTTCATCTATATAGTACGAAAGCCAACTTCACAAAGAAAAAAGCAATAATTTTCATGCATCCTATATTGATGTTGGCAACAACTGTTTAATCTTCTGCGTATAAAATAAAGGGAAAGTGATTGCTTGAAAATAGCAATTGTTTGGTATAATTTTTCAAGAAATTCTGCGCAGAATCCAGAATAGAACTATTTTTTTGTCTCTTGCATGCGCGGTAAAAATAGTTTGCACTAAGAAATATCCAGTAGGTGAATCATTCCGACCGTGAAAGGTAAGGATGTTTGTATGAGCGAAAAGTTATGTGTCAGAGATCAATTGGGAACAAAAAAGTGGTATGAGGGAGGTAGCCAGCCGTCTTCCGAAATTTTACAGGCTATAAGATATTACGCACGTCGTATTATAAAAAGAAACTTTCGATATCGGAGACACTAAAAACGAATATTTCCGTCAAAATCTCGCGATTTTTTTCTTAGTTAGACTGTCTCTAGACCACGTATCTGTGAAAGAAAAAAGAATGTTCATCACCTATATCCATTTTACTAATAAATGATAAATTTAAATGAGACTACAATATGTAATTAGGTTTTAATTTATATTTCAGCAGCTATAAATTAGGAAAGTAGAAGAACAGAGTTTAAAATTTCAAAGTACCATACTCAGATTCTATATACATTCAGATTTGCTAAACTGAGATTTCGAGGTTTCTTACGTTTCATCGGATTATTTGACTGGATAACTTTAATCTCAGATACATGTCCCTTCTTCACTTAAAGCAAGAGAATGAGGCAATAAGCAGATTTGACACTCGATTTTAAGAAACGTAGGCCATGAAAATCCTCAAGAAAAATGTAGTATAATTTGTAACGAGTATCGGTGTGCGTGACTGCAAATATTCGAGAACGAAATTTACATTAAAGAAGCCAATATCAACGTACAATTTGAGAAACGACAATTTTTCTTTCACCTCTCTTACCTTAAACCGTACACAGTTACGCTTGACCAGCGCTTGATCCTTTCTCAGACTACGACTCAGAAGATCCACTGCAGATATTTTGATTATTACATTAATTTTAAATATTTTTTGGCAGAGTTCTATTCACTAAGAGTTTATGACTCACAAGAAACGCAAAAACTATTGTCAACAGTAAAAATTGGTTAATTTCTCGCAAATTGAGTAAAGCACTATAGCAAAAACACGTAGGTTCCTGAACGGCGAAACATGGGAAAAAAAGACGAGACACAAAATTGAGCTCCGATCTTGATCACGCACAGTAAACTAATACACTGGAGGGAAAGTAATGAATCTGCAGTGCAACACTGTTTTCTAGATCGGCCGTCGGTTGTGAAATCTTACCATAGCAAGTTGGAGGGGCAGGGATCTGTTGTCACTTCTACGTTTACGCGAGGCAATGAGTCCTCCGGTCTCTTCATACACAAGAGGTAAGTCTCCGACCCGTATCCCACGCTTGTGTCTGCTTATTCAGCGGTCAAGATCTCTGCTCGGCATGACTTACGATTTATTCATCAGTTTCGAAAATGAATTGAAATTATTTATCATGTTAAAATGCCCTTAAGGTTTAAAAATTAATTCGACATTATGATTTTTTATTCTAATAAATGCTATTTTTAAAAGAATATTTATTATTTAATTATTAATTGTTCTAAACTTCCAAAAAATACTCATTTTTTTTATCCCCCCGCCCCCAAAAAAATCAATGACACAGTTTGCCCCCTCCTTATGGGAACCCCTGATTTCGTACATCTATCTTTCACTTGGAGAATCTATACATGTGCTAACTAAGATATCTGTTATTTTTGTTCCGATAGTGAGTCAGTGTTTTTAGAAAAGTTCCCCGTTCCATCTCTTGGCCAAAGGCTACATCTAGGCGACTAGTGTAGATAAACCGTCGGCACTTTATCGAAAAATCGCGTTTCTCATCATACGATACGCTCTGATAATGAATAAAATCCTCAATCCTCAGAATGAATGAATTTCTTAATTGGGTCTTAAAAAAACGTTTTGAAATTGAAATTTTGTATGACTAATTTTGTTAGTTATGTTACTGAAATTATTAGAGATTCCAGTCATAACCGAGAACCAAGTCATCTAAAAGGACACCAACTTCATTTCACCCCTCCGTAAACAAGCTCTTCTCCCTCCGAAAACTAAAATTCCCACAGAAGAATATTGCTTCAACTTCCGGATGTGACCTCCATGAATAATAATGAGCAAATAACGTATTTCCTCGCGAAGGAACCCACCAATTGCGTTAATTACAGAGCGAAGTCAGAGAACCTACCGGGTTTCGAGAGTAATTGGAAATAATTATCCATTCACGAAATCTGTGTAGTATCCTCGCACAAGAGAAACGCGACCAACTGTGACCGAAGTCTCCCTCACAGTGACAATTCGTCTCGCTCTGAGGAGCCATTTGTGACGGACACCTGCG
This sequence comes from Laupala kohalensis, assembly GCA_002313205.1. Classification (NCBI taxonomy): domain Eukaryota; kingdom Metazoa; phylum Arthropoda; class Insecta; order Orthoptera; family Trigonidiidae; genus Laupala; species Laupala kohalensis. The sequence continues at coordinate 880,880 of NNCF01126718.1, read as the reverse complement.
GGACAATCGCTTTTTAGACAATACTCGCTTTTAAATGGACCATGATTTTTCTATGGCAATATGTTATGATATACGAGGTTTCTCGAGATGACCGGTTGACGTCATTAAGCTCTGAGTAATATGCCAGGCTCGGTTCTGCTGCTTGTATTCTGGGGTTTTAGTATAGAGATAAGTGAGTGGGGTTGGGAGTTCTATCCGGGAAGCGGAAATATTTTGTAGGATGGAGGCTCTAATTGTCAACATTATAGGGAAACAACGGAGGATTTAGGAGAGACATTCGTGACATTAGTCCTTACTTTTTTTCTTATGTAGGGGTCGCACAGAATTTTTCACGGTCTGTCAAAATTGTACGTCTTTCTCGCTGTATGTTAAATAAATAAATTCCTCTAAGGATGATGATTCAAAAAATGATGCTATTCTGGTTCAGGATTACATTCTTGAATATTCGGAAAATCCTGTTTCAGTTCAAGAGAAACAAGTATTCTGAATCTCTTCACGGCTCCTGTTTCTGAGCTAATTTTTCAGTGATTCTTTGTTGAAACAGTCCCTCTGACTTGAGGTTTCTAGATATTTTGATTAATTCAACGAATAATGAACGTTGTTTACATATATAGAAATAAAATTTCTATAACATGCTGTACGTATAAAACTGGCTGAAAACCACCAATTAATACTCAAGGCAAAATAAATTCTCGGAGAAAAAACCCTGAATAGAGATCCGGCTTGCACTGCCATCTGGAAGTTGAAGACTGGCAACGTGGAGCATCTAAACTGGCAACGTGGTTCAGCTGACGGGAGTGCCAAATGTGAATGGGTCAAAATAGTCTGAGCTGACTCACACGTTAAATAATAACATAATTATTATGAAGCATTCTCTGTCATTGTAAAAAGTCGATTCAGGGTATGTTAAATTTATTTAAAAACCACGAGCAATGGATATTTATGAGTTCCAGAATTTGGACTATTTTATATTTAATATCTAAACTTATTTATAAAAAAAGTAAAAACTTTTCTTCATTAGAACCCTACCAACTATAAAATTTTGTCACGGGGTGGTGGGTACAATCTACTATCTCTGTCATGTTTTTTTTTCTTTTTGCTTTCATTTACTTGCTTTCATTTTCTTCAAAAATGGATGTCCCAAATTTTGTTCCCTTATTTATAAAAAGCGTTATTGAGCTTTTCTGATGATATTAACGAAGAGTTGCAATATATCTGTGTCCTGCCTTCATCAAAACGTTTTATAATCTCGTCTCTCCTCTTCATTAAAGGAATATCACTCCCTTAATAGGTTTTCTGCATTCTCTTTTCGTAGTCCACATTCGCATTAATTATCATCCACTCTGCCTACGTCATGCAAATATAAGAGGGAAAGAAAGAGTGGTATTTATATATGTAATGGCATTTTGAGAAGAAAAGTGTATAAAAACTAGAAATGCAGTAAAAAATTAATAATGTAATATTTTCAATATAGGAACTCATAAATGATTTGCAATAAGTGTTCTTGCGTTAAATTATAGCAATAAAAATATTTTTTAAGATGCGTCATTATAAGTTTAATTGAGATACACCACTTTTTACTCAAAAGCGAAACAGTTCACTAGTAATTTATCTCACTTTTCCCTCAAATGTGTAATAAGTTTTGGAAGATTAAAATACAATAGTTACAGTGTATCACTCAATAGACTCACTTAAACTATCCACCGTAAAATCAAGTTTCTCCATCTCTACAACATGCACTCTCAAGACAACGGGCAATGCCTTCAGAGGTAGAAAGAAAAGTGCTGTAAATCACTGACTTACACCACTGTTCCCACTATCACATCCAGTATTTGCTAAGTATGCTGTTAATATGAGAGTTATGATGGTTGATTTGATATACTTAAATATTCCTTCTAATAGGTTTTACGAATGAGAGAGGAAACGGATATCACCATCATTTTAAAAAAATTATAAAATTTCACCATAAGGCCAAGAAAAGTAATGTTACTCAGTTTAAAAAATACTGTTTAAAATATAATACCTAATTATATTATTTACAATATTTAAAATACATTATTTTCTTATTATATTATTGGTTATACTTAAAATATATTATTTTACATTTTTAAATATTTTTAAAATATTAAAAAAACATTATTTTAAATTTTTAATTCAATTTCCTTTTTGTCTCTATTTACTTTGGAACTCATATAAAATTCCAATTTGATTATGATCTGAAGAGAAGTACATATCCCCACGCTCTTTCTCTACGCCGGCTCTGCATCGCCACTGACAAGCAGCGATGACCACGTTGATCACGTGTCGGAACTATCAGGGGAGCCACGTGTGGATCCTGCGAATTTCTTCCTCCTTCAGCAATACTCATGCGGGTTCTCTTCTCAGAGGAGAAGCGCCAATCAGAAGCTACGTCACGAGAGGTCACTGTCCTTTAATGACGCTTTCCTTGCGTCGTACTTATGGAGCAGCGCGCGTGCGCAATTGTTTGTTGCAAACGTCCATAATATTTATAGCATGCGGGTGAGCAATGAGCTTTTTTCACTGTGATTTGGATTTGTAGAGGGGGAGAATTATGAGACGGAGCTTCAGAAAAAATATTTTTATCGTAACTCACATTCGAAATAAAATGCGATTTGTTTTTCAGATTGATCTCATTATAGTTTCATAAATCTGAGCGCATGTAAAAATCCTCAAATCAAACACAGATGGTTCTGTTAGCTTCAGATTGCTCATAAAGTGTCCTTTTCATAAAGTAAACAGGTTTTTGAATCGACGTTTCACTAAATTCTAGAGATTTTCCAGAGGTAATACTGGTTTAATGCGCACGAATAATTATGGTAATTCATTTATTTTAACTTTTCCCTAAATCGCTTATGTCGTTCCGACCAATATCAAACAAAACCCCTTCAATTATCGAATAAAATATTACTCAGTTAAGTTATATACGGTAATATTACTCAGTTAAGTTATATAAAAGGAAGACAATTTCAAAGGATATGGAAATAATGTTCACGGTTTTGTGGAAACTTTGGAATATGACGGAAATACACGTTTTATCGGACCCCCCAAAACAGAGTTTCTGTATTATTCTAGGACATATGTTATTACCCGTTCATCATTGAGTGACCTGAACTTAGTAACACCAGGTTTACAACGAGTTTAGCAAGAACTAAACTATCGTCTGGACATTGTCCGCATGACTCGAGGAGGTCATATAGAACATTTGTAGTGAAATAAAATTAAAATATTTCAGTTTCAAATGTAGTCATTTTCAACCAGTTCTGACACGTGCCGCTTAATACTGAGTGTATTACAGTATTTTAAAACACCGTACATCGCTTTGAGTAACTGTGTATACTGAAAAGAATGAGACGTGAACGATTATCAAAGTTTTTATCGTCGGTCATCAGTCGTACTTTAATAATTTTCTTCTAGAATTATTCATTTTAGGAATATACTGGTACGTCACCCGATAGCAATTTAGATTACGCTCGGAACGATAACGACGAATCATTACGGCTTACAAAAGGTCCCACTCGAAATAAAACAGAGCACTTTGCTCTATATTAGCATATATCCCTTATTAACACATCTGCCTGGCCACTGCCGAAATTTCGGCGTCCCCATGCCATCCGCTCAGCGCACCTTCTGGCGAGTCATCTGCCAGGCACACGTGTCTCACCCACGTGGACGCGGAAAGGGTTAGTTAGCGACGCGGAGAGTGATCTTCCACCGAATTATATGCCAGCATCACGACAGCTAATCGTTAATGATACCGTTATGAGGCACTTTATAGTTATTTTTACTCCTTTTCCAACTAGAAAGTAGGGAGTTTTGGCACAGCGTATCAGCGGTCGTAAACGCTATCCACATTCTAGTTACTTCTGCGCATACTCAGAAGTTCATGATACACAACGCTCCTAGCGTAGTACGTTACAATGCTTCTGTTTGCGTATGATGTTAGTGGTAAGCTAGTGAGGGAGGTCATGACGGATTCTGGTTTGGATTTNATGCTTCTGTTTGCGTATGATGTTAGTGGTACGCTAGTGAGGGAGGTCATGACGGATTCTGGTTTGGATTTAAAGTTATATTCATATCTGAGAGGGTACGTACACAGTACAGTTTACTTGTGTACGTATGCATATAAGTAATTTGTTCGGGTTTACAATTTTTAGTATGACTTGATTCGAAGGTACGCTATGCAAAACACATCGATTACACTGTACTTTCCACGTGCGATACGCTGTTAGAGTCATCAACGTAATGTATACACTAAGAATCGTGTACAAAACTTTCTGAACTTTTCCAATTTCGTCGCTCGCATAGAAAATTTTACAAGCGATTCGTGCAATTTTGGTAGAGAAAAAAAGAAATAAATTACTGATGGTAAATATAAATGGATGTCCAGAATCTTTATTCTCTGGAGTAAAGGGTATTTGAAGAATTAAACACAACATGTTTATATCTCGATAGTGCTTCGGTTACTCATCCAGAGCGTGCCAAACATCGTCAGTCAAGGATGTAATAAAAAGGAGGGATATATCCCTTCACACGCATCTTCGAAACAAACCGTACTAAAATATTATGATATTAAAACACTATTGTACTAACTTTTATCAAAATGTGTTGTTTTAATTCATGTGTAAGTGAAGTGACTTAGCGATAAGTTAAATTTTATTAGCAAACCAACTGGAAATCGGGCAACATTTTTGAATAAAAGTAATATAAAACTCTTAGTAAGATTTACCATTCATTTTTTCGCCAAATATTGCCTACGTCCCTGATTTAACCAATATCAAACATACATGTATTCATAAATCATTATTGCTACAAATTCATGTATAAATATAAACTACAATTTAACTATTTGAAACATATTGAAACCAATGGAATTATTACGATGTATTCTAATGGTTAATACACAATATTACTTTATATATGAAAAACGCGGACTGACGGAGACCATAACCCACATAAAACTGACCGTAAGTGCTGTTTTCGGCAACATTTTCTAATCAGGTTTAAAGTATATATTAGCAAGCTCCAAACAATACGCCGACATATTCCGGAAAAAATTGTAAGCTAACTATTTGATGCGGTGATTAATCTTCCATATAACCCTTTCTTTGATATTAGAAGGAATTCAATAAACGCCAGTAGAACAAGAATATTTAACGAGATTAAAAAGTCAATTATTTATTTAGTGAGTACGTGTGATTTAGACATTCGAGGAAAATTAATTCGAGTCGATACTTTTGATTCTTTTGTAAAATTTAGAACATCATTATTGTGAATGTCTTGGAGGTCAATCTGTAAATTAAATATACGCAATTTCCAGCTTCTCAGACTTCAATATTTGAAAAAAGAAACTTAATATAATAATGATTAACTTACATTCAAATTTGTGCACATATTGCCTAAATACCTAACAAGAATTTTGTCGTGACAATTTTTATTCGTTTACGACAATGTTAGCTCAATTGTTCAGTGTTAATTTTCTTTAAGTGAATAATATACAGAGTATACTTTTTCATATTGCCTCTTCTTTGCACATATTTTAAAGAAGTATGGGTCACACTGCAGTGTATTAGAAATGGAATAAAGTTGTAGTTGTGAGTTAATCAGTGTATTGAAAAAAAGAAAGCCTATCCAATACTAATTTTCTGGAAATACATTGTTAGAAGCGAACACGTCAATTTGAAGTTTAATGAAGTCTATTAAATGTCAAGTAGTAGGTGTTACATAGCATAGTTTTAGTCTGAAGGGTGGGGATCGGGGGGATGCAGTTCTTAGAGTAATGTGGAGAAGGTGGAATACATGGCATAGCAATTCACTTAGCAACTTACTTAGGATTACTTAGCACGCAATCATATAGTGCCACAAGCATGATTGCAGATACGTTAGCATATGCAGTGGATAGTATGTATGCACAATGTCAAACGTACCGTCTCATCAATTGAACAATTGTCTTCATTAAACAACGCACAACAGCTGAGGAAGATGGGGACGTTAATAAAACTAACTTCATACAATTTCTCGTTGACCTACTTTTTAAGATCACGATGCACTCTTATGCAAGCGCAACACATTTTTCTCTTGATTCGTTAAACTGTTATTGAGGCCAGCAAAGTTATATACAAAAGCGGGCACTTTGTTCAGTTCGTTAATTGACTCAGAACATATGATAATCATGAGGTTCATTCGAAAAAAAAAAAGAAAAAATTAGTAAAATGCCATATAAAATCAATAACCAATCACAATAACCATATTAACATGTTATGTTATTCCATCACCCCTTATGACGAAGTAACACAGAAAAATACCGCAAAGATGTGTCAGGAATTTTGAGAATTAAATGAATGAGACATTAAATCAGCACACAAGTAATTACAAACATTAAAGGTGGACTCATGATAATTCACCTTTACTTTTAGAGGCATCAAAATCAGCTGGTATCCCAAATTCGTCGTAATGATCATAATTATTTTAAAACAACATCTCATCAAATATTTATATTATTTTTTACGGTTATTATATCTAATTTATTACGGTTATTATATATAATTTATTACAGTTATTATATTGAGTATTTTCTACGCCTTATCTATTTTATCGAACAAAATTCTTGAAGTAATTAGTTTCGCACAGAACTCAAGCCGTTCAGGAGGTGTCCAATCCCCTGCAGGCAAATGAAAGCGAATTCATGATATTAACACGACACAGCATTAGGTTCCACATCAAATCATGTATCAATTATCCTACTTAAACGTGAGAAAAGCTCATTCACTCAGATATTATGAATATACTTCCCTAGTAATTACTTTAATTCGAAGAATTCCCTTATTGAAAATAGTTTCAAACAGGTACGTAACTAGAGAGCGGGGAGTTCGGGGGATCAGAACACCTCAAGAGATTTTGTACGTTATAAGTACTTTATACACAGTATTATTAATTTACCATACTTTCATTAACTATTTAATGACAAATAAAATAACTGAAATCATTAAAAATATTCTTTGGAATACTGACTGTAATTTTTTTGGAGAAGTTTGGGATCCTTCCGAAATAAGTTTCTGTCTAAGGGTCTGGTTTCATAAATAAGTAACAATCATATGTTATGTAAATAAATCAAAATGCGATACTGAAATAGCAAATACGTCAAATAGAATTTAGTCTCAATGAGTTTTGTCTTTATCAAAAATATATTTTAGAAGTAGGTTATTGAAATTAAGAGACCTTTTCTCGTATTTTACTCGAAGCTAGAAATAATATTGATATTTACTAATACATTTAATTCTACCTTTTCGTTTCTAAAAAATCTGTTACATCAGTAGTCTAAATTAATCTTGACAAAAAATAACAATTCTTTACGATCTTGAGCAGAAAAGTTTGTTTTTTTCTGAACAAGAAGGAAGGCCATAGACCGCATATGTCAATGCCTGTGACGATTTGCAATCGCCAACCACGGCTTCTGTAGCTTCTGCAGGGGCTGACTCACTCCGCGCACGTGCGACCGAGGGCATTCCCGCGCACCGCTCGCTCGCTGCAGCGCTGAGTCACGCCGGGCGGCGCGGCGTCAGGCCAGCGAGCGACGCGACGCAGTGGGGGCGTCCGACCGACCGACCGACAGGCGACGGACGCCAAGCGGAGCGAAACCCCCCACCCCCCAAGCCCAACAGTTTCCAACACGCGCCGCCAGAGTGTGCACGTTGTCACGCAAAGTTTTCTTCAGGTTCAGTAAAAGAAATTTTTTTACGCGATTCAATAATGATAATAATAATAAAAGAATTTTCATTCTAATTTTTTCGTCCATTTTCAGTATACAATACTTAAATATATCGTACAAACGTATTTAGAATTTTCACAATATTTATTGTAACATTTTCCTCCACACGACGTTTAGAATCATGGTTGCTCCATTGTAATATTTCTGCTTTTTTTCTGTTCACATTCTGGTTAATATTTCTGCTTTTTTTCTGTTCACATTCTGGTTAATATTACGTTTACATTTGTTATGTCTCCATTCGTGAGACCAGATATTGATATTTGTTGTTACTGTTGTGTTTCACCTGATGACCCCAACCAAAGGGGTTGTGTGAAGGAAAATATCACAAGAAATATTGTGAATAGTCCACATAAGGTCCCATGATATATTTAACTCTTAAAATTGGTAACTTTAATTTCATCTTGTTGGCCAATTTGCACTGTATAGTACGACGCAATTAATTTTCAAGAAAAATTCTTGATAAAAAAAGATACTTTTTAAATATTAAAACTTCTTTCGTAAATATTCAAATTTAAATCAACATTTTTTTCGAAATGAAAAGAATTAGTAGTTATTAACATGTACCTAGAAAAGTATGAGGTTTTCGGAATTAATCCCGAAAGTAGATTTTATTCCTTTTATTTAAAAAACTAATTTATTCTAATATTTAAAAAAATTATTGAATAAAAATAAATACAATCAAAAATTAATGATAATTATAGTGATATTACTTATAACAAATAGACCAAAAATCAGGTAAAAATTCCGTCAGACAAGGTTCCGAAAATAAACTAGTTTACTCCCTAAAAGCAAGCCGGATCAAGCATATCAATTTTGATGGAAGGGCCTATAGACAGATTTAACATATCTGTGGCCTATGGCCAAAATATTACACAGTTTTTCATTAATTTTTTTTTAGCTAGTTAGGAACTTCCTTCACGTCCGTAAGTGCATAATTTTACTTTTCTCCTTTGTCCGAACTCCTTCATTCCCTAAGAATAATTACTGTTCTATAAAAACCAATTTTTCTTCTTTAGTTTCTTTCCATGCAGATTCTTCACCTCCAGTAGCTTTTTTCGAAATATTCATTTCCTTCGGTGTAAATCCCACATCCACACATCATTTCTCCTCCTTACAACAACAATGTTTTCTTTACCTGAATTGTGAATAATGTTTCATAATCTGTTAGAATCCTCCATTTCAATGTATCCTTAATACACCAGTTCTTTTTTAATATCGGCTAAAGTCTCAAATCGTTCGCAAATCTCTTAATTTGATGAATCGCTTTGTCGTCTTCTGTTGCTGTTACATCTGCCGTCAAACGTCACTAAACATCGTACATTTCTGTATTGAATGTTGCTCTTAAAAATTAACGTCATTTAAACACACTAAAAGCTCTTCAACGAAAATATTTGAGCTGTTTTATGGCTATGAACCAATGAGAAAAAGGTTTTCTAAGAGCCCAATGTATTCAAGTACAATAACGTTTAAGATTAGGTAAAAAATAAATTAAAATTTTTATCAAATAACATCAGCAATTATTTACATTGCTGTTTTAAAATAGTAGTGTGTATTTACCTACAAATTTACGGTTTTGTCATACTTTTGGTGAATCATTTTGTCCCTTATCAAATGAGGTCCGGGTTGGACAGACTGCACAACCTATGTCATGTAACTTTGTAGAAAATTATGCAGCATGGCTGACTAACACGAATTGCCAACTTCTACGAATTCAAGTTATATCCAAATAAATATTAATAGTAGTCACAAAAGCGACTATTTACTGTAAAGGTAATACAAGTTCATAATAGCAAAAACTGACGCAAGGCAATATTCGTTCCACACGCTTGATGCGGAAAGAAAGCAATAGCGTCACAAGAGCAAGTGCATTGAATTGATCGCCAATTTTGGCGTTAGATTTACGTTTTCAGAAAATCGAATGTCCTGCCAACGTGATGCGAGGTACAAATATCCTTACTCTTATGGACGATGGCGAAGTAATTGTTTTGGCCACACTGTGCACAAGCGCTATACCAACCAATTGGACTGGCGATAAATAAATAAATACTTTATTATCAAGAGATCTGTTACAAACTGCATATGACCACATTGAGAACAACAAAGTAATTTACTACGACTAATATACAATAAACTAATAAACACAGTGTGTTTCCCTTCGAGTGATTTTTTTTTCTTAAGTTGAATTTCTCGAAGCAAAGAAACATGACTTCGAGTATAAGAAAGTTTCCGGGTAATCATGGGTATGGAAAATATGGAAGTTCGGTCCAAAATAATTCACTTTGAAAGCAATTTATATTTAATTTCTTTCATTCAATACCTATTGACCCAGAAATAAACTATAAATAATAGGTATACGTACCAAACATAATTTATTTTGTACCATATACGAGAATTTGTTTCACTCTTTATTTTCCTTTCGTGTGCGCGTGCGGGGGGGGGGAGGGGTTGAGTTCCCCCTAAATCCATCACTGATTGTTTTATACGAATAGAAGCCTATCCAATGTTGTTTAACTTTTTCCCCGTCCGCTGCCACCTCCCCTTTAGTGCATATCCTCAGAGGGGAGTGCGCATCGCCACTGGAGGCTGGCTTCATGCATCGCTCCTCGGACAAAAATGCGTTATGTTTTTTTTCTTTCTTTTTTTTTTTTTGATGGAGATATATGTTGGCGAGGACCATCCACCGTCTGCCTTGTGTCTGTGATCGACCGGAGAATAATCGACGAGATGACTCTCAAGTCATTCGCACCCTCAAAGTCACTGCTTCCAGCTGAGGAGTTTATTATGTGAAGCAACGCTGGACGACTCTTTGTCCGTCGAGTGTGCATAAATGGATTCGCGTGTGATGTTATTACCAGGGACGTACTTTCCTGCAAACAGGATTCACACGATATACAACACGCTAAAGGAATAACGATCTTATTGATCCTGAGAAACCCTGAGGGGAGGACCTCCGTAGAAATAATCGGGAGGACTAAAGTATTGTATTTCTTATGTAGTACCACCTGACAAACGGAATGCGATGGATCCGGTTTTTTCTTCGCGGCTTCCGTGAGTGATATTATCAACAAGGGTACGTCTTCGCTTTCAACGTGTTGCTGAAAGGGAGACAACGAGTCGATCACCTGCTCGACAAAACTGAGTCGGATATGGGATTTCCTCACCTACTCCATACAAGTGCCAGTTCGGTACCTTCGCTTAGCATATGTCTACGCACAATTCATTTTGTAGCCTCTAGCAACTGATATTAACATTTGTTTTCATATGTTCAATAAGTGAATTCAAGGGTTTAACGAAATTATTGTTTGGAACCTTCTCGAAGAACACTAAGTTGAATCCTTACAAAATCTCAAACATTTCTACACGAGTCAGCGGTAATGAAACATCTGAAGTATTATTTAAGAAAGAAAATACGTTCTGTACGTAGGTCTATTATTCGCACTGGGTAGTTTAATAATATATTACGATTAATATTTTATGATATGATGACAGACGTAAATAGTACTACTGATTAAAAACATACTAAAATGTACACAGGAAATTAATAACTCCATCTATGTTGCAGAAATCACTCATGGTACTTAATGCTACTTTCTGGTAAAGTTACGTAAAAAGGAAAGTCCGTTGAAAGGATGTAATAATTCGACCCTGATTTCAAAAAATTTCACTTTAAAAAATCCAGTGTCTCTAATGTTCCCCTATTTTCACAATATTGTAAACAAAATAACTTCGAATATATGGTAATCACGTCTATTATATTTGATAATTGAAAATTTTACAAAAATCCAGACAGCCATTGCAAATGACAAAACAGATCTGACTGAACTGTACTATCTTGTCCGTAAAGAAGCACTCATTTGTCATATAACTTTTGAAGCGCCGACGTTCATGTCGTGAGATCATAATCGCATCACATCATGGTCAACAACACCCGCATGTAGTTTGATACACCCATTCGAGAAGAACCCAAGTACGACCTGCATCCACTTGAAAACTAGGTTCTCTTCACCACCTGCTTCGAAGTTTAAACCTATAATTCCCTTCACAAAGCCGTCAAAAGGAGTCTTTGTAAAATCTTTCTGAGTGTGTGCACTGAAGCAGCAAGATGCAACAGACCAGGAGAAGAAGGAGAGACTTTAAAAAATGAACCAAATGGATGCAGATGAAAGGCTAAATCACGGGGTCACACATAAATCCGAAAAGGTCAATGATGTTCAACTAAAAAACAAAGTTTTTTTGACTCGAGAAACACTGGTAGGCTACGTAGAAAATAGAATAATTTGATTGAATGAAAAAAGGCGTACTGTGCTTAACTGCCGCATATAAGCAATAAAGAAGCTATAGAGATTTTTCACTACTTACCCTTTAATAAATCTTGTAACTCTTGGCCCCAGAATCTAATTTCTCCATTCCCATTTTCCAGATATATATTTTTTATCTATGAACTGAATGTACTTGAAAAAAAGTAAATTCTCTATGGGTAAGTAAGTAAGTAAGTAAGAAAGTACATTTCAATAGTACAAATTAAAAGATTAGATAAAATGTAATATACAAAAGTCGACCATATATGGTTTCATTGTGTCCGCAACTCAGTTATTATAAATTAAGAGTATTACCAATTAAGTAGTCAAAGTTATTTCACTTGGATTGGGGCTACAGAGGATTTATTTTCATTGCTTTTGAAATATCTGACTTCATATGGAAACGTAAAGGTTTTTGATCGGTAATTAAAAGTACGCTATCTTTTCTTTGAACATTTCTTGTACGAGTATATTCAAGTGTAACTCAACAATAGAAAAGTGTAGATAAAATAGACAAAACGATTTATTTATACAATTAACTTTAAAGGTAACCCAAACTTGTTCTAGGTAATCAAAGATGCCATATGTGAGTTCTGTAATTATTTCGTTCTTCCACAGAAATAAATCACATCAATGTTGTTTAAGAAGATCCAAATAAATATATTTTTGCCAGTTTTTATTCATATTCTTTATAGTTCTTTATGAATCTTCAAAGCTGTTGTTTTCTCAAAGAGTTCTGGAAATTGTGTTTAATACTGTCAAGACGTTTTAATTGCTGATAATTCTTGCAAATTTCTTACACATGGGTCATTCCACAATTTCTTCAAAAATATGGACTTTTTTCTTCAGGATATTGTTACCAGTTAAACAAGTACCATATGTCCAATAGTCATAGAAGTCGCATTGTTGTGAAAATAGCACCAGAGGGGGAGAGAAAGGGTCCGATGACTCGTGTTTATTTTCGGTACTCTTCTGCCCCTACCACTTCCTTTTCCCTTCGCCGTATCTGTTCCGCAGGTGGCTTTGCCAACCGCAGGTGGACTCTCAGAGGGGGAGCCAAAGCCCCCTTCTCCGCGTCCGCGAACGAGAGGGAGACCGCATCTCTTTCATACAGCACCCACCAATTCCCTAGATGGGCCCCGGAACACAAATGAAAAATAAGTATCGCCCCATCAGTACCCATCGAATAGGGTTCTGCTGTTATTTTTTAAAAAACGTGACCGTTTGGCTTTCACAGTATCTCCTCACGAATAAAAATAAACTGATCCACACCCTAGCACAAGGGTGGTTATGGACGCTGTCAATTTCGTCTCAATGCACCGGTGCTGCCGCTCAACCTAATGTAGGCGTCATACGGGATTATATCGCGAAGTCGGCGGCTTGTGTTCCGTAATGTGTGGACTGCTCTCGCAACGTCAGGCTAACAAAAGGGGAGAACGTACCCCTGCCGGCCGGTTCTCTCCTCCTTTGCGCCGGCCCTCTTGAATCACTTTAATCCCTCGGAAAGGGCCTCCTGCTAAATCTACGACGTCCAGATCTCCAGAAGGCGTTGCTTCGGTGACAAAAGAAAAGCGACGCCTCAGTCGCGTCCTTTGTAGAGCTGACCCCGACTGGAGACGTTTCCCAAAAATTAACTTCGTCATTCGTCCCCGGTTGCGTTGGAAAAGTAAATAAGCTTTTTGTTTCTCTAATAGTCTTGGGATTCGTGTTCGTCCAGTCTCTCGTGGAGGGATTCAGACGTCTGGATAGAGACGAATGCAAATAGAGCATGACGGGTATTTCAATCCGAGTTGACACTAAGATCCGAGCTGCGTTGAGATCTGAATTTATGGAGATATACTTGTCAAGTCAACGCAAGAATACTCTGAAACCAGAAACAACGCCCTACGAATATTAAGAAATACAAACCATCTTGGTTTTCTGACCAGTAAGTATTTCAAACTCCAAATATGATTTTTTTAAATTAAATTATATTTAAAAAAATTTTGTTTACAAACTACAATAAAGTATGTATGAAATTTCAAATAAAATCATCACTCAGTTTAAAAATATGGTTTACGCATTAACACTCGGACTGACTAAAAAGGACATTATAAACGCTTCAATTTAAATGTTAATGAAATGGGAAAGCAAAATCAAATGAAAAATATTCGATGTTTTTTGTTGTAATGCATAGTGACCACAATACAAATTCTCTAAACATATAAAAAAGTTGTGCTCTTTCGATAAGAATTATATTCAAAGCAGGCGATTCCTCCAGCTACATTAAAATTATTATTGTTCAGAGGATATATTTCAAGTGATATAACTCAATTACTAATAGAAAAAAATCTTATCGTATCATAACAGCAAGGATGTGTTTTTCGGTCTGAATGAGGATCTGTCATATATGACGACAATTCTATATTCACCGCGTCTCATAATAATACGGAAAGAATCAATTATCTGAAGTCGAAAATCTTAAAAGCACTCGTTATTGTGGTACATGTATTATTAAATCATTTTCTAAAATCTATCGCTGACTTTATCATGAAAAGTTACGAGTAATCGATACGTGTAATAAAACAGTATCTACATTTCAGGTATTTTTAATTCTCACTTGAAAGTTAGAAGTATCAAAATTATTCCTAGTTCAGTGACAATCTCCAAATCTAAAGAAAACAACAGTGAAAGTTTCTTTTCAATTCCTTGGGAAGTTGAGTGAAACTATTTCACCAGCTTAAGTAATGTAATGTTGCTGTAATAGTCACCACTGATAAAATCTAATGATCATGAATAGGGAATAGCGTCATTTCTCTCATGGGCGCCACAGTTAGCAGACAATTGAGTAGTTTCTTCGATATTTTTCTTACCATACTGATATAGCGACCAGTAGTTAATGTTCGACAGTACCTTGACGAGTTCGAAACACAGGGGAAAAGGCAGATATTGTTAAAGCAAGGCAGGGTCTTAGTTTTCCGAGAGAATAACTATTTCAAGAGAGAATCGGAAGAGAACCAGTCGTTTCTAAAAGTTGACAGTTCCTGATCTGACAGCCGATGCGCCTTGCCATGAGAACTGAGATAAGTAACAATTTGTTCAAATTGTTAAATATCTCCTTATTCAATTATCAAATTTTACGATTTTTTTTTCAGAATTAAATACGTCACGCACAACGTTTTGTCACTGGTCTGAAAAAGGTCGCAACAGTTGATAATTTTGACAGACGTTAACAGCACAACTATTATCACAGGATCAAATAACGTGAAAAATACGTTGTTGGATAATGTGAGGAAGCAGCTTGGATACCATTTCATTCATGACGTGTTACTATACTGTAATATTAATGTACTATCACTTGATGAAGTCGCAAACCAGTAACGACACACTGAGAGTGAAATAAAATTTAAGTCTGAAAATGATCGTAAAAGTTAATCATTTTATAATATAATAATGACGGACGTAACAGCACAAATATTTCCGTATTCTTTTGTGCGATCATATGCCGTTAATGTTAGCAACGACAATGCACAGTATTATATCTCGTAAAATCACGTATCTTCTCCATACGCTTGTTCCATGACGAGAAAATGAATTTGATGAAAATAATTCACATTTTGGTGATAATTCCCTGAAATGACAGGATTTAAATTGATTCATCACATTAGAATAGTACTTACAAGTTGGAAACAATATAGTGTTCAAATTTTAAACGAATACGAATGATAGAAACTTGACGTAAATATATGCGTTTCTATACTAAATGTGTCCAATGAGATCAAAAATGGCGGCTCCAAATTCTCCCTTTTGTAGAGCTTCACTTATATAATAAAAAAATTAAACAAATTTAAACACAGCCTCCTCCTAACGGAATCATCATATTTTTTTACAGATACACTTTATATCTTATGGATAAAATAATTACACGAGTAAAGCTGTGGATACTAAGCTAGTAATTATTATTGCTATCATTTATTGCCAGAACACATAAATATGTCACGAGAAGATAATATAAAAGTAAATAGGAACAAAAAGTCAAACATTCTCACAAGTCCCGACTCCAGGAAATAAAAAAATACAATGAATAAAATTTTGCCGATTGAAACCAATGAAAAAGAATAAGTATTTTTGTGGAACCAATTATAACTGTAAACATGAAATAGTAGAATAAATTCTGGAATACTAGAACATTAATTTAACATAATGTTTTAGCGAATTGTATATAATTTCAATGTTATTTCCCCTTTTTTGGGTACTCCAGAAAATAAATACGGAGTCATAATAAATTTTGACTGAATACTAAGGTACCGATGTATTTTTTATTTAATTTATTTATGGGTCTTTTTCACGTCCCATCTCTGTTTTGTATGATTCGTTACATTGGAATATAAGCCGAATTTTCGAAAATAAAATCGGATTCCATCGATTTTTGGATGATCTCCTTCATGTATTGAACATACATAATTTGTTTTTTGATTCATATTACAACATAATTATTGAATGACGATTAATTAATATTTGAAGTAAATAAATTTGCCATAAAACTTATCGAACTTGCCAAGATTTCTGTTCAAGTAAGTTAACAACGTGGTTTTATTCTCAAGTTCCAAGTCTTAAATGCAGAAAATTGTAACTTTTTTGTCTATAAAATGAAAACTATAAAATAAAAGGTTTGTATTATATTTCTGTCAGGAACCAAACATTTGACGGTACAAATAATATCTTGTAAATTTACATTATTCATGTTTTTCTTATTAGCGTTCCTTTTCCAAGTGTGTTAATACATTTTACAATTTAATCTTTACTCGAATAAATTTTTTAAAATAAATATTTCGAGATGAAGTAGAATTCAATTCATAATTTATCAATTGAACTACGGAACGAATTTAAAAAGTTATCGCAAAATATTAGTTTTGTTCCGAGAGACAAAGAGCAGAGTGAGATAGCTTTTCATATCCAATATTCAGATTCAATCACATCCTGAACCAAAAGCAAATATATTTCTATTCGTAAAGGTAATTGAACAGAGCGAACAGAATGAAGGAAAAGAATTATTGACACAATAGCAATGAAAATGATGGCGAAACCAGATAATAGAAATTTCTTTTCTTTCGTTTAAACCTTTCGCATTTCCAAATCCCTCTTACTCCAGACTTTCCCACAGAAATCACACATCTCAGTTCCGTAATATGTTTGCTCTGAGCACGTACGTTACACGTGTTCATCTTCGCTGTCACAGACGGAAACATCATTTGAAACCTGATTCGCTCCGCATCTATGCAATGCTCCTAGAACGACTTGGACGAAACCAGTTTATTCCTAGGAAAAATGGGCGTGGTTGAGCAATATACGTGGAATAGGACAACTGTCACGGCTCCCACATCTTCTTTCCGACTCGCGCTTTTCTCACGAAGAAATTCAACAGACGCTTGAAGGACAACTTTCTCGGGTAGCGCAGGACAAAGGGGATCCCGCGAGGCAAAGAAAAGGACAACAGTCCGATGGACGCCCTTTGCTGGGAGATAATAATTTAGACTTATTCTGAGCAGATAGTGGTCAACGTCCAGCATGTGTATCAGTCCAGTAGAATGTTTCGTCAGTTAGATGCAAACACTCGTATACAGGGAACAGATATACGATAATGGAACCGAGCCGTCAACATCTAGCGTACGATAAAAAGAAAGAAGCATAGAGGGGAAACGTCACAAAAATTATCGTTTCAGAACAACAAAAGCATGAGTATTTTAGGCTACTTTTGACACATAACTCTTAAATTTGAAACCCATAACAAAAGAAAACATAACGACTCAACAGTTAAAAGTGTATATATTCTTTTCTATTCACTCATTTCCCGCCTAGGGGAAGAAAACCTAAAAATGTGAGATGGGAAATACGTGTCTCATAAACTCACAGGGTAGGGAAATAATTTAGTTTCACTCGAGTTGAAGATGGAGATGTCACAGGGCAGGTAAAGCTTCGGTAATAGTACGAAGCACACATCAAAGTCCTTGGGAATAAAATAGCTTTGTTAAAGCAAATATTGTTAAATAGAAAGCAATATTTATTTCATCAATGAAATGGAAAATAACGGCGAAGACCATGAACAATAACTCGAAAATGTTCACCATATTACACCGAAATCAACGGTTAAAATCATATATTCGTTTTCATTCACCCATTTTCCTCTTAGGGGAAGAATGTGTATAAATGTGAGAAGAAAGGAAAAACTTCGTAAACTCACAGCGTAAGAAAATAATTTAGCTTCACTTAAGTGAAAGATGAAGATGTCAGAGCCTCGACACATCATTATGAACACATCAACGTCTTTAGGAACGAAATAACTTTGTCAGCAAGTAGTGTTAAATCAAAAGGAATTAAATGCACCAATTAAATGAAAAATAAACTCGAAAAATAACTCTAATATGCGTACTACTCTAATATGCATACACAGAATAACTCTAATATGCTAATAACTCTATATGCATATAAATGCAAATAAAAATAACTCTAATATGCATACACCGAAAACTGAAACATTTATTATTCAATTATCATAAATGGTTAAATATTCCATTAAACAAAGAAAAAATGTCGTTTTGACTGCGAAGCAATGGAGACATATGTGATATGATATTTCATTACACATTCAAAGGGAGTTATGTGTGTAAGAAACAATTTTCTAACATTTGGAAAACATTCAGCGATCGTTACGTTATAATAATAAATAAAATATGTTATTTTAATTAATAAATAAAACTGAAATTATGTGTAAATTGTAAATAGTGTTTTTTGTTGAAGTCTTGTTTATGGTTTTTATCGCGGTAAAATAAGTTCTTAGTTAATTAAACTCGTGCGTACTAATAAATAAATTATAAAGCAGTACCAAATTAAACTCTTAAATTGCGACTAACCTCACCAGCAGGTAACAGATTAATGTTATGTTATATTGAATGAAAATGGGAGACGGGACCGGGAATGAAAATCCAATGAAATCACTTCTAAGGTCCGTGGATCATCGCATATTGAATGACAATGGTAGACGTGGTCAAGAGGTGAACGGGATAGTGTAGTAGAAGCGCGCCAGCGCGCAAAGCAGATATCCGGGATTCGATCCCCGGTCCCTTCTCCCATTCTAATTCAATATAACATAATTAATTTGTTTTGGATGTTCTACGTGGGCTTCAGGAACGGAAGCGGGTGGTGAAGCGGTAGCACACCTGCGGCCAAAGCAGGCGGTACCGGGTTTGAGTTCCAGTTCATCGCAATTTTCACTTGACCGTAGACTATGTATTGGTGAGAAGTGATGCCGGAGATTCCGCGTTTGACTGCAGCTCGCCGTTATTTTCATCTGTCTGTATTAATCTGTCATAAATTTTCTTAATGTTTGCAAACAAATAACGTATCGAATCCAAACAAACGAGGTGTGTTAAAAATGTATTCTTCCCTACAAAAAAAATTAAGTTCACTCTTGATTTCATTTGCGATAAATGAATTTTTGCACAAATGTGCATAATAATTAAATAGAAAAAATATAAATACATCTACTTCAAAATGATTGGCGAGGGCAAGAAAAATATAAAATTATTAGTAAGCATTCATTAAGATCGATTATTAATACAATTAAAGTCAAAGAAAAAAAGGAGTGCATGGAGATGGAACTCACATAGGACACAGAATCGAATTACAGCGTAGTAGATAAACGTCATAAATTAAGGAGATATTGGAATCAAGAAGATAATCATATCCTATCTCAGGGCAATAAATCATACAGCCTCCCTTGTTGATCAATAAAGTACAATTGGGTCGAGTAAATAAGGTTACCTACGCCATATTAAAAATAAACTTTTCAGTGAAGTTTTCTGGCATGTAAATGTACTTTAATTAATTTTCCAGCACAATTACAACGTCAAGAGTATGCGATCGTAAAGTCTTCTGTAAAAAAGGAAATGGTATCAACTACTTAACGTAAAAACACATTACAATTCTTGATTTGTTATTTCTCCAGATTTTATTTGATAACATTATTTTAGGAATTTAGTAATATGAGAGTTCATCCCGAGGTTAGAATACAGTTCTCCATAGCACACTTCAAACTTCAAAGTCCAGTAGTTTAACTAACACACATTAAACTTAGTAGCTATGATTAAAGCATTGTAGTAGCGTCAGTGATCGATCGACAAAGATAAATAATAAGATACTAGAATAAAAGTAAATGAACACTATATTGAAAATATAACTTAAAAATGAGTATAATCATGAATAAGACAAACTAATATACTTTCCGAATAAGACGAAGAATTCAAACTAGGTTGTATTCACTTTATATCCTTGTACACTTTGTCATACATGGTCAAAATAAATTTTAAATTAGACATAAGGCTATGAAAATATTTGAATTAGAACGATTAGAGGGTATTAAATTCTATTGCAGTACGTTCTTCAATTTCTACGAAGGATCGGGTAAGTCTTCATTCCTGAATAATGTACTTTCTCACTGAATGGAATTAATGATTTGGAAAGCAATTGTAAAATTTTCGGGACACGAAAAATTTAGAATTTCTTGTATGACGTTAGTAANATTTCTTGTATGATGTTAGTAAGACAAACACATGTAACATACCTCTCGGAGCTGCATTAGTATATTCCTTAAATAATATTAAATCTCATTTGTTCATTTACAACACTGAAATACGCAATACTCTCTCTCCTTTATACTTATTTTCTCTCTCCTATTTCAATCAAACATGCCCTTCATCAGATTTTCATGTTCTTTTTTTTGGGTGGGGGGTGCGAATCAAAACAAAAAATACACTCACATTGAAATACGTGATTGAAGCATTTGGTAATTATAACATCAGAAAGTTAGTTACAAATGACGTTACTTTTGAGATACTATCATATTTATTTACTGGATTTAAAAGATAAAAAGGAAAGTTCTTTTTAAAAAGAGATAATGAAAGTATGGTAAAGGTTGGGAATGGAAGAGATAATAAAAAATGAAATAAGAAATTATTAATTCGGTCTATATTTTTGTCTCAAATTATTAGAAAATCGAACGATAAGATCGAAAAAATATATAAACGAAGAAAAAGTTCGTATCTTAGTCACGAAATCAACCCCCTTTTCACAACCCTTCCCATAGCGGTTTCCCCGACCCATACCACGATCGCGTCCTTTCGCGAAGGGATCTGAGGGGCGGGACACATGTCGGGGCGGGGCTGCCTCGGTGTTGGCAAGGAGTGTGCCGGGGACCGACGGGGGCGGAACCGGGGCGGAACGCGGCGGGTAAAACGCAGCGGGTTGACAGACAAAAGCCAAGCGATGCGACGGATCACAACGTCACGTCAGGACGTCGCGCGCTTCGCTGCCACGACGCCGGGGGATGGGGTTGGTGCAGTGGGAAGGAAAGTCCGTATCAGGAGGGGTTGTTTCACGAGATAATGAGGGAGATCACGAGATGAGGGAGATAATGAGGAAAGATTTGTGGAACATTAATTACGAAACAAATGTAAATTGCTTCACAAAGAGAGCAAAAGTAGCTCGTTAATGATTATCACGAGTCAAATAACACATTATAAGAATACATAAGGTTTTCAGTTGTTGAACGGTAACATAATATAAGAGTCATAAGCTCAAAACAAAGCAATACTACATTTGCCACTTTGAGTTACGAGGTTTCGATGCGTACAAACATAGAAATTTATTACATCACTAAGATATTGATTATCTATGAATAAATCAATCACACATTTCACCAACCAGTTTCTATCAACACATGGTATATTAATTCTTTAAAAGAAGTGTTGTATCAACAACATTTCGGGGCAAAGTTTTGTCTACTTATCAGGTTGCATTTTACCTCAATTCCTAAATAAAAACAATTTTTTACATAAAAAGTACATAATGCATACATAACCAACCTTTTCATCTAAGATTGCATACAATTTTGTTTTATTTCGTAGTACATGACTAACATATTAGAGTTATTCTCTTCTGATAAGAAATTAATGTTAATTTGTCATTTAAATATCACAACACTTTCGTCAAATTAGGCACGGTCGTAAATGTAGGTCCGTAGTGTGTGGTATAATGTCTGCACGACCAATTCGAAATCTTTGTCTCTAAAATGTTCAATTACATGAAATATTAATTTAAGTTATTAACCTAATATTTTTTGTCATTTATTCGACTAATTTATTTTCTTTACGAAGTTTCGTTGATTATTTAGTCTTTGCTTGTTTAGAAATCCCGGAAGGAGGTTGGAGATCGTCCGAACACCCCCTTCCTATCCGGTGTGCCATGATGCTTGCACATCTCGCTACCACCGCCCTTGACAGTGACGTCCGTTTGTTCATCCATCCTCCTTCCGTCTTAATCCACATCGGATAACGAGCAGGGATTGCGGGGGCGTATTAATTGCGTTTTAATACCACCAAGGGGAGGAGGCGGAGCGGCGGTCGGCGCGTGACCTAGCAGCATTTTGTCAACGTCACGTTCCAATTTGCGGAGTCAAAAAATGAATTATCAAAGGACGAGTCGACGAAGCAGATAATGGCATTTGTCCCATCTCCCCTTTGGATCTGTTCTTCTCAGTTCTCCTTCCGCCGCCTCGCCCCGTCCCCATTGACTCCCGCGACAAACCTACCCCTCCTCAAGGATGTCTTCATACATCGTTCTCCTTTAAATCATCAAAGAATATCCATTCTTGGACTTTACAAGGATGTAGGTTCTTGCATAACTGTTTGTTCTGGAACCATCTATATTCAAGTCACTTCTACATAAATAGCATATACATCCCCCTCTCTCTATAACGATATCCAAAGGACTGGGCAATTTTAATCGTTATTGAGAAAGATCGTCGCATAAAAGAACCAAAAATGTATGTGATACGATGAAAAATTAAGTAATACCATTAACTCACACAACAATTTTTTTTACATAAAATATTGTACCTATTAACTCACATTAAATTAAAAAAAGCTGTTTTAGAATGTTTTACAGAATCTATTTTTTCTTATATCACCCTACTATTTTCCTACTCTTCTAAATGAATGGAAGAAGTCCGTCATCTAAATTGATTTATTTTCTTCTTCCGAAGCACTAACGACTGAAATACAATGGCTATAAAGAGAGAGCAATATCAGTATAGAGAATAAATACCTTACCGTCATGGCAAATCAAGCAATACTCGTTCATTTCATCGTTATGGAGAGATTATAGTTATACCGAAAATCGTTATAAAGAAAGACTATGTATTTGGATTCATTGCTTGCTTCAGAGACATACACATTACACATTCATAAAGAAACAAAAAAAACAACAATTACTTTTACGAAAGATATTCTAACATCAGTATTGCGATATCAATATTTGACGATCCTTACTCTAAATATCTTCGCCTCGATTAGAAACATCATTTATTACATAAAGTTCACATAAAAATATACATTGTGTACTTTACAAATCGAATTACTTTACCTTCATATCGTTAGACAAATATCTCAAACTTCATTTTTTTTCTTATTATCATGTGTTGAATCAGAAGTACACCTAAGGACGACAAAGAAAGAAACATGCATTGTATTCTCTAAATAGTAGAGCAAATCTCCCCGTTTCTTAAAGTGCAAATAAGTTAACATCTCACCGAAATTGAGATCAGATGTAGAAGAATTTTATCAACATTTCATCTCCCGCTAAGAAGACAAAAAGGGTAGCAAGAGAATGATGATTACCCACAGCAGTAATTATAATTCATACCGACAAACACAAAGTGAGTCACCCTTCATGGGCAGTATCCAGACGAGAACT
Organism: Laupala kohalensis; assembly: GCA_002313205.1. Classification (NCBI taxonomy): domain Eukaryota; kingdom Metazoa; phylum Arthropoda; class Insecta; order Orthoptera; family Trigonidiidae; genus Laupala; species Laupala kohalensis. The sequence goes on along the minus strand of NNCF01126718.1, from coordinate 857,009 downwards.
TTATGACACAGTATTAGGCAGAAGCCACATCCAGCTTATGTTTTATTCTCAAGGGATGGATTATAAACGGAAGGTGTTATTTCAAAGGATTAGAGAAAGAATTATCACCTAATGAATTGGGTGGTAATAACAAAGACATATTTTGTGATAATTATACGATCTCAGGCGAAGCATGAAATGTCTTTCTCGTGCTTATTACGTTTAAAGCTAAAGAAAATAGGATGATGTAAAAACTTGAAATATGTTGATAACATTTTCATTTTCTCTATAATTATCTTTTAGGCTACAAGGCATATAATTATCAGTTCTTTCAGTAAAGATAAGAGTAAAAATAATTGTGGGTAGATGACATTGGATATCAATCGACGTGCTATAGTAAATGAATGCCACCAAAGAAAATTGTTATAAATAATGTACAGGAACGGTGTTATTATGAACTTGCGCATGTCGTAATGGAATACAAAATAGAAATTTCGTCAAAAAGATAATTCATAGGCATTTCCTGATGTGATGAAATAACTTTCCCAAAAAGTAATGGTAGTGTACATGTCTCGAAATAGTTCAGGAATAATGTTTTACAAACACAATATTTACTTTTCAACTAGAGGAGCTTCAATAAAACTTAAATTCATCCGATTAAACTTACTTCATATTGGATATTTTACGGCAATAATTTAATAATAATCTGACATATTCTCCTGAAATTGTTTCCTCTAAGAGGTTATTAATCAACACATCTATCAGAGTGTATAACTCACTACGACAGAGCAACATGCAATTAGGCGTTCTTAAACAGAAACACCGGAAGAAAACTCGTAACGAAATGCAGACGAACTCTACCGAACGCGCAAAGACAGAAAATAATTTGACAGACCTTAGTTAGAAAATGCCACCCTTCGCTAATAGGTGTTTCGTCCAATTCCTACTGAAGGGAAAAAAGTCCCGCGATGCCGCAAGTCGAAAGACAAACGACAGATGTTTGGGAGCGCCGCCGGCAGATCGCAGCAGGGTGCAAGTCTCCGTCCAATTACGGGGTGCCATTAGATTCCCTAAGAGACGAAACTGAGACTAAGAGTCAAAGTGGAGGCAGAAGAAAAAAGAAAAAGAAGACGATGCGAGACAGAATTCAAGGAGAAATTGTGCAGTGGCATTTCTTGCGGGGACATGGATGAAAAGGTAATACGTTTCGACAGGAAATATGTACAGAGAGAAAAACCTCGTACATCCTATGAATTTCGTCAAATGCTTAATCAAAATTTTATTTTTTAAATCATATTAATAATCCGAAATTTATCATCAGTGTTGTTTTCCAACTTCAGTAGAACAATGATTTTACTAGCGTCTTGAAGCTTTTTGAAAGAGATACTTGATACTAATGAAAAAGCATTTCAATTTTATTCTCAACTCATTTAGCAAAAAAGAACTCAAGAAAACTGAACAAAATATGTTTACGAACATTTTTTTTTTAACTCCAAAAATTTACATCGTATAGAATTTATGTCCATAATCTCTCATTTTCGAATTAAAATGCATACACAAATACTTCAGAGTAGGTATGTAAATAAGGCTGCTTGTAATAAGCATGCCATCATATTGATTTCCAGTATCATATTCAGTAATATGAATAAAACAACAATCATCAATGTAATCATTCACCAATATCATAAATATCACGAAAGATACGAAACTGGAATAAATATTCAATAACAAAAAACATTTTCTGACCTATTCCCAAGAATTTTTGTATGTAGTGATCAATAGGATTCAAATTTTGTATTTATACTTATTTGCCTGACACTAAATTAAAATTTACCAAAATTGAAATTACTTTTAAACGTTTCCCATCATTTTTTTTACGTTTGGAGAATATAAAAGTTAGTTAACACACAGGAAGAAGTACAAGTATACCACATTGTCTATTTTATATTCATCGATAATACTACGAGGTAGACAACAAATACATAGTTTTGAAAGTGACTAACAGTATACATCATTCCCAGAACTTCAATTTTAATTTAAAGGAAATTTTTACGACCATGTTCAAGTTAAAAGCTACATGTTTAATCGGAAAATAAAAATCACATCATAATTCAAACTAGGAGATCGAGCAAGTTATTAAGCACATCGTCCTTTTTGCGAGAAACTGTATGAAACTGGCTTCTCCCGCATAAAGAGGTAGAGTTCAAGGGAACGTTAATAGGACTTCCTCCCCCAAATCTAATCATGAAATTTAATTACCATGATGCACGTAGCCTCAACTAAAGGCGTTCTAGAGGCTAAAATTTCAAGAAACCGTAATAACTTGTGTACATTTTCAAATGCATGCTGTTAACAGGTGTATTTGCAAACGTGTTATGCATACAGATGAACTACGATATTGTGAAATATAATATTCTAAAATGTTGTATTATATTCCGAAAATTTATAAGGATCTGTACCACAAGGTCTCATATTTCAATACTTCAAAATATTTATGAGATTTTTAAATCCCAAATTGACAATAGTAATAGAATAACTCTCACTTCAAAATAAATTCATAATCCTTCTTCTTATAAAAAATAAAATTAAGAACCTGCAACGAAAGTAGTATTTCTTCCTACTTGATAAATTGACATTCCTAAACCAATATAACAGGGAGATTATATGAAAATATGTTAACTCACTCTGAGAGGACAATTAAAAGTATTCCAAGAATAACATGTGTGAACAAACTCTTATTGCAGAAATTTTAGCTTCTGAATAAAAGTATTGACCAATCTCGACGGTTTAGACCTAATAAACTCAAACACACATTTTTAATTGTACCTTTGAGGTAGATTTTTAACTTATGGTCAAATTCTTTTTCATAAATTTAAACAAACAATTATCTTTAAATTATAAATCAAATATGAAGATACTAAAGACACTAAATTTCTATCAATTCTGTATAAAGAGAAAATACATCAATTTTTATAAATGTATTTTAAAATTACCTCTCAAAACTTTGAGATTACATAATTAATATCACATTGCATAATATTTTCCGAAGCGTTAAAACATAATTATGTATTAGTATTTTCTCATATTTTGGAAAAACAAAATTTTGAAGAGAATTGCAATTTCTGTTCTTGATGTATAAACGACCGACGATTATATCAAAGAACATTAGACTAAGACAAGATGACGAACGTTCTTATTTTTTTTAGAAATTGATAGTATTTGAACTTGTCGACTCATAATTTCATTCTCGACATTTCATTTCACCTTCCCACTCATCTCCTCCATTTGCTCGCCTCCTGTCTTGAATAAAAGCGCAGTTAGATTTCAAATGAACCTCACGAAGCGTCGGAAGCAACCTCTCTTTCCTGTTTCTTTGGAAAGCGTAAGATTAATTATGGGATGTGAATAGGTCTCTTCGTTTCGCCAAGAGATCAGTCGCCGCACGCGTCCCTTCCCCCATTTTTAAGAAGCGTATTACACGCGCATTCCATTTATCATGAACTTCCTGTGTCTACGTAATGAGGTTTTACCTCGACTCCGGAGCCACTGCGCCGCCACCGCTGCGGAGTGCTTAACGCTGACAGAGACGGGGATGAAGAGCGAATTCTTGAAAAGGGTCTCGGGATTAAATTATCTTTTGGCGTGTTCGAGTACAATGAGTTAGAAAGATGAAGAAGTGAATGGTGTGTGGGAGGTGATTTGAAGTCGTGAGTAGAATCCTTTCGATGACAGTGAATGGGGTGCAATAACCGATGTACGTATTTTACCATAAGAACTACCACCAAACTAATTTACAACCAAAAGAATAATTGCTTAATTATTTTGTTTGAATCTTTCTAAGCTGAATTCCGTTAATATTCATTGCCAATGAAGTTGGATTCGAGTTATCCGGTAATCTTTAAATATTTCAATATGTTATTCTAAACCTTTAATATAGAACGACGAAACTTGAAAAAACGAAGTCAACATGAACAATGCTTCGCTCATAAACTATAGAGACGGCGAAGACAATTTTAATTTTCCAACAAATTATTAAACAAATAGAACATAGTAACGATGTAATATTTATATTTCATTGTCTAGAAAAAAATCTTAATATACCTCAATTTTGCGGGAGAAATAGGAATCTTTACAATATGTTGTATCGAAGAAATATAACAGCGATAACATAATCGTTGAGTCAAACTACACGTTGGAAAGAGGAAGAAATGTAGAGTATCATAGAAAAAGAATAAAAATACTTAACACTTTAAATAAATTATAAAAGTTTAACAGTACTTATGACAACAATAAATTATATATCTCGAGAGTCTAACAATGTATGGACGACAATGCAAAACGTATTCGAATGCATACAAAAAAAGACTTCGCAAGAACACAGTTCACAGCGCGCGCGATCTCTCTGTGTAGCTGAAGTGTGAGTAGTGGGTGGATGAAGGGTGAAGTGACGTGTCAACCGAGGAGATTGAGTGTCGCGACCTGTAATTGGGCGCGGAATAAATGCATGACAAACAGTCCTCTGCCATCCTCAAGGGAACAAGCGATAGTATGGGAGTAAATGCACGGAAGCNTATATATATATATATATATATATAGCGTAGTAGGCATATATCGATGAGCTTTATTCGAGCATAAAGCGATGATAGTGACATATTTTTATACAATTAATTGAAAGTTACACCACTTATTTTTCAATACAAAGTTAATAGACACAAAGAAGAGCTCTCAGTAGGGATGTCAACGGTAGCACGGACGGGCAATAGGGCACGTCGTGCTGAGGTAGTCTATAGAAGACGGATTGCCAATAGGATATCAGGCGTGACGAAAGAGACTTTTTGAACGCGAGGATCTCATTTCAGAGCGTGAACAATATATTTCATAGCACGATTAAGTCCACTTCGTTCGCGTTAGCACCGCCATTCTGGAGTAAACTGACGTCCACTGAAGACAATAAACGTGGAAGTAAACAGAGGTAAAGAAGTTATCAGAGAAAGTGCAAAGGGATGCGTAGGATGTAGATGAAGCCTGCGTAGGATGCAGAGAACGGGATGAAGAGAGGTTGCATCGCACTGTGAGCGGGTTCAGGGATGCATGGTTGTTGCGGCGTCACAGTGATGATTGATGAGTCTTCGATGTGGGGAGGGGAGGACTGGAGGGCAGGAACACCGATCTGCGGGTGACGTATGCACAGAGGGAGGGATAGGAGATGCCTCGAACCTTGCGAGGAGACGTCAAGGGAAGTCAGATAAGATTCGTATGCAAGCCACTCAGGGTACAAAAAATACACTTAAAATTGGGCAAGGACACACCGGACTCACTATGTTGCATTAGAGGACAAAAATCGAGATTTGCAAGTCCTATCTTACGCTTTACAAAAACTGAAGATGAAGGACAAAAAAAACAACACAAAATATACCATGAAATCTGTACAGATTTCTGCGCAGAGCTTCATAATTCAGCACACGCGTCCTATGGAGCGGACCTACATATACTACCAATTTTTGTTTCAAAATTCGATTTTGATAAATTTTATTGAATATTCAACGTTTTGCTTTTCCCGCATATTATTCCAGTCATTCGAAGCTCAAAGTGGGAAATACCCGGAACACTGTTGAGAAGTCCTGACTTTTTGCTTCGTCATGATTTTGAGGGAATGATTATGAAATTTAACCGTTGTCTACTAGTTTAAGTTCGGGAAATATGAAAAAAATCAACAGAAATTTCACGGTTTATATATTTTTTTAGTTATTTTTAGGTCCTTCATCTTCGATATTTGGATAACGTAAGGTTTGACAACACATTATTACTAAGAAAGCTTTTAAGTTCCCCACTTAAATATTTCAATGCGTAGCTTTCAAATATCAATTTTATATCTAAATGCAACACTGCGCAATCACTTACACAGATTACTATTATTAAAATGTCTCCAAACTTTATCTAATCAACTTTTAATGACCTTTGAAGTAGACTTGTTTTTTCTACAATATATATAAATGAAGTTTCATGCAGTCTTTAGGTCATCCTCAGTTATTCAGCAATAATGAATAAACAAAATACTGATACACGAAAAAAAAATGACAGAACCTAAAGACAGAGAATAAATAATTCTATTTCACATGTCGTTAAAAGTTGATTAATTATCAGCAGTATAGTAGTTGACGAAAACAACAAAATTTACAATTCCAATCTCAATAGAAGAGGATCCTAAAAATAAAAAAAAACACTAAGGTACTTCTTTAACGAATAGTATGTGTGATTAAAATCAACAAATAAAACATACTGAATTTTCAACAAAAAGAAATAACTATTCCATAATCACTTACATTAAAATATATTAGTAATTTGCAATTTAGTTACTGAGAAAAATAGCAGATGTCACCACAAGAAACTGTATTCAATCATTTGTTGGTGGACAAACACAATGTGTTCGGTACCTTCACGTATTCTGGCAACCCAAAAACTAATCAATCCAAATGCGGAAATTGGGAAAGCAGCACAGTCTGAATGAGACAGAAAAAGGATTAGGATGGCGGAGAGGTTGATTTTTTTTTTTTGTGGGGCTATAGGGCTCGTCAACAGCGAGGTCATTAGAGCCCTTCGGAGAGGTGGAATTTCTTTAAGATACGTAACTTCATCGAAACATGAATTTACAACGTAACTCAAGAGAGTCATTAATGACATCTGTAATGTTAATTTAAATTGATATTATAGAGTAAAAACTCATATTTCAATCAATACTCATATTTCTATTATTTAAACACCGTAGCGAAGGAAAGAGAATGAGAAAAGGTTGTCTAAAATGTGTCGAACAGAATTGTCAGCCAAATATTAAAAATAAAATATCACAGTGCATCATGGTGAACATGCAAGATGGTGTGAGGAATTATGAGATTCAGAAAAGAAAAAGAATCTACTAACACATCAAACATATTGAAACTAGTAACATATTTATGACTAGTAAAGTAAATTATGACTTTTAAATTTCAACGTAGCACGGTTTCACACAATCAATTCATGTTCTCATAACATGACGACGAAACATTATTGTAACAACAATATTTTTTAGTAGAAACTTCTCTCAGGAATTGTTTACGTTACTTCTCATCAGTAACCATATGTTTTCCACTTTGCTAAAGGACTGGAGATTGCTGGCCCATATTTCGGGTGTTTGCATACGTCAGAGAGGAGCTTCCAAATACACTCCATGATTGATGGGAGGGCAAAGCAAACACTTCCCTTTAGAATGGCAGATTTATGGATGTAAGATATTAGATTATCTGCGGTGAACCCTCATCAAATATTCGGCTGCTACTTGGGCTACTCAAGTTTCAACATGAAAGTCACAAACACTGAAGACAAAATTTTAAATTTAGTTTAATACACGTTTGTAGGCTTACCCCTATATTACTTTTCAGGTATTTATTAAAAGCACGTTCTATGTTCCTTTAGACATACAAAATGTACTGAAATAAATTTTATTGCTATAAAATCTTTATTTCATCATAAATTAAAACATGAAGATCCCTGCTTTTGAACATTGAACGTAATATATTAATTTATAAGTAAATTCAATTTTTAGTTCGCGAAAATAACATTTCATTGGCTGTTTAATGACACACCTAACACTGGTATCTTGTATTCTTTCTGATAAAACACAAATAAAATAATACAGTATCATTACTTGCTAGTCAACTAGCACAAAGAGTCAAGACACGTCTGAAAATAAAATGTTTACAGCCCAACAAAGCAACGAAAATTAACCATGTGACGAATTCAAAACAAACAGATCAAAGGGCAACATTCAATTACTTTATTATTTGTTAGTCATATGAATATCTCAGCTGGTTATGAATTGCTGCATGACGCATTTTGAAACAAGTATCGATTGGAAGAAATAGTTTTAGAAAATGGATATTGAGAATTTTAGTACTTCCAGAAACACATTTCTTTTTTTCTTTTTTTGCTGTTAGAAATCGCTATATAGCATGGAATGTCACACCACGATGTTTCATTCCCATATATTTCGATTAGGTGAGGGTATTCCATCGGGCCAGCTCATTTACCTTACACATAATTTTTAAAGATAAATTTATGAAGGTGACATTCAAGGTCACTAACATACGTTAACACGGTCATTCAGTTTCAAAAAAACGTATGTACTGGATTCGAATATACATCTTCGATTCTCAGACCGAAAGCAGAGCAAAACCGGAATTGATTTTAGTAATTGTAAAACAAAGGATTCCGTAATTAAATCAACCAAAACATTCCAGAAAATACATTCTAAGAAAACAAGACAACATTCATTTGCACAAATACTCATCTCGACAACCCCGAACCCTCAGCAAATGTATACAAGACGTGAGTACATTATGATCCGCCCCCGAAACAAATTGTCCTTCGCTTGATCACGTCAGCGTCTATGACATCACACGCGGGACATGTGCGCTCAATTATATGCATTTGGGGTCGAAAAGGGAGAAGTGCATTCGGGATTAGTTGCAATGCAACGCAGAGCTTCAACCGACGTCTAATGATGGATGGTCTGGCGAAGGGTTGACCATAAACGCATCCCCAACGCCTCGTCATTTGTCCAAAGTCTTCGCCTTGGACTCGGAAGTTCCTGGGGAGATGTCGGTTCATACAAGCAAGGAACGTAGCTCCGAAAACAACAGATGGTGGATAGTACACTGGAACTTTGATAAAGTGAACCTCAGTAGTATGAAATCCTCGATGACACGCATTTTTAATCCTTGCGAATATCTCATAATTTGTTATTATATATAATAATAATAATGATAATATTTATTTCTACTGCTTTGGTAAAAAATGTCCCTGTGGCAGCCTAAAACCATTCACGTATTTACCATAAGAATACAACAAAAAATAACACAATATAAAAACATACAGAAACAAATTAACAAAATTAACAATTACAAATTATAAACGATTTCAAAATTCAATGATCATTAAATTTACTTCATTGTAGACCATTCCTTATTTTATTTTAAAAAAACTACGTAGAATTTGAGGCTAAGTCTCCAGTACTATTTCATTCCAGGAAACTATTCTGTTAACGAAATAGAACTTTCCAATATCTGTTCTTTGCTTTTTTTAAAAAATTGTGTAACTATGATTGTCGTGGTAAGTCGATTTTAAAAGTCGGATCATTATGTCAACCCATGCATTTCAGAGAAACCTATATAGGACTAATTATCACAACGCATAACTTTCACACCACAGACTCAAACTTTATAAAACGAATGTTTGCTGTACTAATATCAATAAGCACAAAATCATTAACTCCGAAAACACGTATATTTCCTTAAATTTCCTTAAATCTAGTGATAATGTCACTATGATTTTCTTGCCGATAAAAAAATCAATCGACCTAAAAATACCCTCAGTAGAAAGATCCGGTAGCGCTATGAACCCTAGGAGGACCCGAATACTCTTCGAGACTTAGACGCGATGTATGGTTAGTTGTAGAACTACCTCTGAGACGGAAAAAGAATATGAGTTTTACCTGTGACGTCATGGTTACTAGGTGTGTGTCGTATGAATTTGTTGTTTTATAGCAAGCAGTTAGCGTAAATATATTTCCAATTATTTTAAAGATTTCTCATTTTAGTAGTATAATTTATCGTGCTTTTTGGGAGTAGTAATTTAAACGAAATGTTTCGAAAAAAATTAAGAGAACTCTTGACCTATGAAAATGTTTTGTATAAAAATATTTGGTTTGACCATAAAATAGATTTTACCTGTTTTCATTATATTTTTTAATTTTTTTATGAACAATAAAACGTATACTTCACTTTATTGACAGGATCATTTTTCCCCACATCTACAAATTTCAGGAATACCACACACCCAAATATCTAAAATCTTCTTACAAAACGCATATCATAATTTCGTGGGACTTGTGAGATACAAGTATCTTCTCGGACACTATCGTGTTTGGCAAGTTGCTCAACTTAACATATGTTTATATAAGTATAAGACAAGAATACACACTTTCTTCCCCTCTCCTTCCAAACATAGCTGTCCTCCCAAACACTGTACACAATCGGAAGGTAACACATTTTGTTCTCTCCACCTTTTTGTCTTAAGACTGGTTTCATGACTTAATGTTTTTTTGTTTCTGTAATTACTGTAGTTTCTCTTTTTTCCAAAATTACTTAAAGTAAATNGAGACAGGGTACTTCACTTTACATGAAGAAACATGGGCCTCCAATTTTCTCCCCGGAGTCGTATTAACTGTCAAATACTTTAAGTGGAAAAGCAATGTTGCTAAAAAAATTCTTCTTTATAAAAGCAACGAATGAAATTAAAAGGAAACACTTTATGCCAGGGAAAGGGTGGCTTGAACGGTGGAGGTGTCTCTAGTGGTTCGAGCAGCGACGGAATGTGCCAGTCCGAACAATACTTCCACAACCATTATGGCGACACCCTCCACATAACAATCACTTTCCCAATTCTCGCAAAGTAAATCACCCAATTTTCTTCTCCAGCGACGAGGGAGGGAGGGAGGGGAGACGCTGGGACACGCTGCGCCCAGGGGAACTCTTAGCGGCCGACTGGTCGCCGCTTGGGGTGCAGTGGCCAGAGGGTGGTTTACACCGAGGGCGGAAGGGTGGTTAAGATGAGACATTGCGGTAAGAAAAGAGATGTGACGAAGGAAGTAGAATGGAAACAAAGGATGAGATGGTTTGAAAGAAGGGATAAGGCCCGATTAAGACTAGTGATTGGTGGGTGTAATCGCAGAGTGATGCGAATACACTACTTACGGGTTTAGGGTGCTAACATGAAACAATGTGAGAAAATAAATTATTATATTTTTTCCATGAATTTGATGCACAATTTCTCTATCATCGATTTTTGATATATTTCTGTAAGTTCAATCATCAAATGAAGTCACTCTTCGAAAATGAGTTTTTGTACAAAGATCTATCTACAAAACTCAAAAATTGGAAACAAAACTTTTTAAATAATCCTATAAAATTAACCTCTACTTTTCACATATTTCTACAAATACATCCACTTAACTAATTTACCAGTATATCAACGCAAGGAAGAAGAACAATTTTGTATTCTAGCAAACAAAACACAGTTTTCAATCGAAGTAACATGAGAGTCAGATCATGATATGTTTATTCACACAATGTGAACGAGATAGAAGAATACCATAATAATATTTATTGTTAATGTGTATCAAATAAAATGAGTAATGATACTTTGAAATAAAAAAAATCTCCGTAATATTTTAAAATGAATTAATAAGCTCCACCTCATGAAATAGCTACTTCCTCAACACATAATGTGAATATGCGTGACTAAGACATTCTTAAGTAGCTAATTACTTTAAAAATTTGAAGTACATATTTTTTAAATACATCTTTTAAATTTTTTTTCATTTGTTTAATATTCTTACAAAAATGATACATGTTGAAAACGAGTGAGGTAGATAGAGAGAAATATAAAATTGCACCTCCAATCGAAAATATCCAGTTACGCCTATGCTATAAGCATTTGTTATTATGATGACAATGGATGAGGGATATTTACCAAGGAGATGTATTGTGCGTTGTCTTCTTAACGCACAGTTCTATATGTGATTACTAAATACGATAATGTTTTTACAATAAATTAAAACAATATTTCAATTTTACATCTATTATTCCGTTAGGTGTATCGATTATTTTGTAAGGTATCATGATGCAATATTAAGTGCTTCCTCACGACACTGACTTGAGTCAGCTGATAACGTAATTAATTTTAAGGAGGTGATGCGCGGTGAATTTAGAATCAAACACAACATCCGCTTAAAAAGGCATCTGAATCTGCTCCTGGCAAGAGATGTTGAGGGGGGAGGGGAGGGGGTTGACACAAGCCACGCATTGTCCACCCAGCGTCCATCCTCTGCATGCAGATGACGTTCACAATGCAAGCATTACGCTCTCTCAGAGGGCGTAACCGCGGTCGCACGCTTCCCTCACAACGTCCTCCCTCCACCCCTCCGCCCCTCTCCCTTCGCACATCCACCCCTTCAACGCGGCGACGCCACCCCTTCCACCAACACTTAGATAGCGTCCGCTTTGTCACCACTCAGCGTATAAAATAGCTTCTTCAAACTAATGAACAGTCGCCAACTACAATGCTCGACCCATCAGTATGTAGATGGCTTCACTTCGTTATCCCACCCTTGCATCGCCTCTCGCTCTTCACACTCTATTGATTCGGCAAACGACCACCAGGTAGCACTGGAAGTGGTCACGCCAAACATGAAAGGATTAAGCTGTTAATCTTACTACGCTTCCATATCTCGAACGTTCGGTTTCAATTTCGGGTATATGTTTATGATATGGTCCATATCTTCTCCTATTGATTCACCTGCGCTGTTTGCTAACGTTTGAAAAGAATATTCGTGAAAAAAAATAAGGGGAGTAATAAAGAAGTAAGTTCGAACTTTCAGGTCACATAGTAAAACAAATCAAGCGAGCAATAAAAACCTAAATAATTAAAAAAAATACAGACTGGTGTAATTCCAGAAACATAAAATCAAGTAATTCATACTTTATTATACAGTAGTGACTCGACTATAGTTTTCTCGGAAGTTTTTGTTTTGTTATTATTACTTTCATTGTTACAAAAGTATAGACAAAAGAGCGGGTAAAATTTTATTTCAATGATAGGTTAAAATTGTTCTTTGTATAGCGGCTAAGTAACTTCGGAAACACCTTTGTAAAATCCAAACGAATGATCCAGATGGTACGATTTAAATACAGATTTTATCTAAGGATTTCCTTCGCGTAAGAAGAAGCAAGAATCGGGATCATAAAAGGTAGAATATCAATAAAGTCATCTCCATTTAATTATATTCGTTTTAGAATCCACTTCCATGTATCACCACCACGTTACTCCTTCACAACAGACAATGGAGAGAGGAAATATCCATAAGTTATTACAATTTTATGATAAATTACTCTCATGGTCAAATAAAAATTAATAGAATTATGATACCATGACGACTACTCACTGTGATGTCAAATTTGTATGAACACCAGCATTTTATTGTTTACTTAAGAGGAACATAATTGCTAGTTCGTTTGCCCAACATAATTTGTTATATTTGTCAATAAGTCACTGACTTCTGAGTGGTAGCATTTTTTCGCTTCCAACTTGAATCGACAAATGTGAAACACCTCTGACACTTCTACACTAAGATGGTAACCGTCGGCACACGCCGATCTTTAAAGTGAGGATCGCTGCCGGTGGAAGTTCTCTGGGTCTCGATGCCTTGGTCTCACATTGAGTCAACATGCTGGTCATCTGTCCAGTGGATATCTCGAAACAAAAAATAACCATTTTTTATAATGTTGACCAAACGAATGTTAGGTGATTTTCATGTGACTCTTACTATCACTATAAGATAGGACCCACCTTAATTAAGAATCAAGCTGTGTAGATGGATGGGAACGTGTAATATTTATTGTTATTTATCGGTTATGTTGCAGCTACAAATGTGGAATTGCTAAAGAAGATTTAAAAAGTTATTTTCGTAAGTGCTTCCAATTTTGTTTATCAAAAATCGCACAATGAACGTTTGGTCTCTCGTACTGGTAAGGGAACCCCCGAGATATAAAAGTGGGAAAGTGAATCTTTCAAGGTATTTCACAACACACATCATAATCACAATAGAAATCACTCATTTCTGTCTGGGTTCGAACACGGGCGTGGTTAATTACTTATCAATAATACTTGCATAAATTTAATTAATAACATTTTCCTCTGGGAAAACTTTACATAATATCTTCGTCTGAAAATAATCCTGCAAAAAATTAAATGGCTGCCTTATCTTTTCATGTTCACATTATTCAGTCAGTCCGTTGCCTCACAGCTGAGTCGGTGCATGTTATTGAGTTTTTCTCTATTTTCTGAAAATATATTACAAAAACAAAACAATGAATATAATCATGACTACAGTTGAACAGGGTGGGCAATGTAGTCGCACTAATCGCATTCTTCGACGTGGAAATCTTCTCTTTATGCAGGGAAGCTTAAGTGCATAAATGCGAAATGGATATCCAATGTACCAATCTTCCATAATCACCAAGCAAATGGAAACCAATTGTTAATTCATTACACATACACTGACCAGAACATATATACAGGAAGGAAGTAAAGTACTAAAGTAAACTCTCTAGATGTGTGCCTAGAATAGAAGATAAATTGCGGTCGAATCGTTCTTCCAATCTTATTTCTTCTCTCTTCTCCTTTTAATCGTGGTTCTTTCCATTTTTCGAACAAGATATTTACCTGGACTGCCCAACTTTCTATATCATCAATTTTTTGTTGATTTCTTGTCAACGGGTTAACATAATATTGATGAATCTTTCTCGCGGTCCAAGGTTTGCTAATTTCGTGTCCGATAAAAAGGCCTTCCACGGAATTCAAATCCAGGATGTTAAGCTTTAGGGGAAATCTGCATCTCAAACAGCGCCATAGTTTAAACAGCAATATTTAATGCAGAACAAATAATTTATCGATTGTTATATGATTAAACTTAAATGTTCAGTATAATAACGGACGTGATGGGAATGCTTGGACACCGCTTTCCTTACCCTCCCCTTACGGGGTTGAGCATGGGGGATCCGTGCATGGACCAGTGGATTCAATCCCCTTGCAAATGGATGCGCCACTGTACAAGGCTCCTCTCACCCCGAACAATGGGAGTGACAGTGACTGATTGTCAACACCCACACCCACCACCCAAGACCTGGCTTCCACCCACGCATACGTTACGTCATCACAGTCACTCGGCCAGACAGACGCTGACCAACGCGTCGCATCACTGCATCCGCTTCACATAAAATTATTTTTCTTCAAATTTATTGAGTTAATCGTGTCCCAGCATTTATGCACTTCTTTGGGCAATTTTTCGCAACATGAATTTTATTTTATAAGTCCCCTGTGATTCTGCACGTACGAAGTTCCTAGTAAAAGCACACATTGTAATTTAAGAGATTATGTACGTCGATAAATGAAGTGGTCAGCGAAGAAAGAAGAAAAGAAGTAGCACAAAATTTAGTTGATGAGCAAACACCAGGGAAGATAACCAACGAACGTCATGAGAAGATAGAGAAGGAGAAAATAGTGTAGGCTCGTAACAACAAACTTGGAAACAAAATAAAAAACGGAAAGTGTAAGAAATATAAAGATCATAATGAATAATACCACTAATGATACCAGTCTCTACCTAATAATCGCATTATTGCTTAATTTTATGGAGAATGACATAATTGTTGTATTCGAATGTGCAAACACTAGCTTTCAACTAAGGAAAAGAATGAACCAGTACGCGTAAACAAAAATATTGACTGATAATTGCGATGTGTTGCTAATAGAGATTATATTACCATATTAATGATCATAATCGTGACTTAACCAAAGAAAAGTAACGATATGGAAATATCAATTAAAGTAATTTGAAGAGTGTTATGTTTTAATTATCTCACCCATTTCCTTCTAGGATGTACACCAGAGAAAACTTTTAAGTTTTGTCTGAGAATGAAAAAAGTTATAGAAAAAATGTACTTATACATTTTTTCATATTAATTACATATGAGGTTTCTTATATACTTACCAGTAAATTTTTAATTTCTGAACATAGAAAAATTGAACCTTCTTATTGCATTTGCATAGGAAATCCTTCTTCACCACATTTTCGGAATCAATGTTCCATTAAATGAGTAACACGTTACGGTTTTTTTACGATAATATTTTTATCTAAACTAGAAAAAGTAGTGTTCAATTATAATTAGTTTCCGTAATAGGAAGTGACTTTTCACTATTTCCCACTCCATCTTCACCCCCAACCACACAGTCCTGAGTTCGCGTCCCGCTGATGGAGACCGTTGTTTACGCCGTGACCACATTCCCCTTCCGCGGTTCCCGCACATGAATGTGGGTTAATTGTGGCTCATGCCTCCCACCCTTCCAAGCACACTGGTCGAGTTGTGTCTTCACTTCGGATGATGGGATTGCTCAATTGATTTGCTCACACTGATCACGTCACGGAGATGAATACATCGTTGCCACTCACGGAATATTCGCTTCGTGTGTTCTCAATAGGAATTAACGCTGATTGCTTGATGCGTTTTCAAAAACAACGGCGGTGGCCAGCGGCGGAGTTTTACTCTATCGCGGTTCATTGTCATTTCAGTTGTTTGCAAACGAAGGCGCGCACGTAATACAGTATACGAAATTGCCTGAGGGGAAAATCAAATTTCGAAGGTCAGTTAAGTGTAGTTAAATTAATAATTAAAAACTTACGACATTTTATGGACGAATAATATTTATATTTTTTGTTAAGAGTTCACTACGTTTCGACGAGGATTTACGTCGTCGTCAGGTGATCAAGTAATAACAAATAACATAACAGGAGAAATGAACATGATATAAACAGAAATATAAACACAAAATATATTTACAAAATTAATTTTTAATTATTCATTTAATTAGATTACATAATGGACGTTAATAGTAGTAGAGTCAGTTTAGTGTATTTACTTTTTTTACATTAATTTTATGCCTTTTGGTGAGGTTCAGGCTACGACGACTGTTCTTCCGCCTAAGGTGAGGGAGACCCCAGCTTAAAACCTCATCGAGGACAGCTTGAATCCACGCTCTACCGCTAAGCAGGATCGTGAAAGCGAATAAGCTACCACTAGACCACCATTGTCGGTGTAGTACGAACAAGATAACTAAAATGCATGTTTATCACGTTTTTATTTTCTACCAATAATACCTACACATAATCGTGAAACGGTTGTATGCAGTACCTCAATAGTAGTCTATTTTTTCTGAATTTTTTTCGGGGATTGTAATTGCAATTATGATTTGATTCCTGGCTTCCAATATCCGTATGGTACAATGACAGCACCCGATCCACAAATATACATCGGAACCAATAACATAAAGGTTTTCGAAAGATTAAATTTCACCGAGTTACAATTTTAACAATAATTTGTGGCAAAACAGAAGAAATCTTCGTATGATCACGTGGAGTACAATAAGCGAGCAAGGGATTATCCCATCATGCGATTATATGAAACACGGAGAAAAACCGGGGTTGGGATACGGCTACAGAGCTCAAGTACACACACGTGGTGCGGTAGGGTAGGGTAAAAATATGACAATTATGCTTAGAAATAAACCATAAAAATTATGCTTCAAACGATCTTGTACTTTTGTCAATTATTATAAAAAATAGTACAGTAATGTGATGATAAAGGAAACAAGGAATTGAACAGTTAATGAATTTATGTTATTATGCTTCATGTTCACCAGAATAAAATATTTAATGGTATAATTAAATTTATATCAATATTTTTTTATTAAAATTAATTCGATAATGTTATAGAACAAATTGTGCATTAGGAAACTTTTCAACTTGTATTTGAAGATATAAAATCCAGTAATATCTTGTGAACGTGAGTTATGTCTAAAATCTTTTGAAAACTAATATAAACGACCCAGAACATACAATTAAATTCATTAACACAACCTTAATATTGTGATGTATCACTAGTTATACTTTAACGATTTCTGGTTCAAATTCAGTTATAAAATGTTAATTAAATATTATTTAAGTTATCATTCTATTTAAATTGCTAGCCCATTTGATTCGTTCATCTCCATAGGTTTGCTGTTACGTCACAATTTCTCAATTTCGTGTCGAATTTCTTTAATTTATTTTTTTTTTTTTTTGGTTTGAGCAGAAATAAAACTTATACCAATTATTTCGTAATAGACTATCACTCAAAAATTAATCCCATAAACGAAAATGTCTATCAATTTCATTCAATGTAACTCATCTTCCAATTCTTATTCCTCGGAGGAGGACACTCTTTAGCTTCTGTAAGGGTTCAAGTAGCTCCAGTGTACACGCAACAAATTCAACAATGACCAGTCTCATGCAACAAAAACACTCCAAGTTTGAAGAAATATATCAATTTCCTCGCCCCTTCCATCATTATTATCCTGCCCCCCTACAATCAATATTACGAGAGAAGATCGCCCAATTTATCAACGACTCTCAATTTACATGATAAGTTATTGGGAACTTTCCCTGTCCATCCGTGCGAATATGCATACGAAATAGACGCATCCATTCATTGGTCATGCGTCATCACGTGTGAGAGTGAGCGGAAGACGTGGGGAGGGGGAAGGAGGAGAGGATAGGGAATCGATACGAAGGGAGCAACCACTCGCACAACTTCTCGTTTTAGCATCAACCCATTGTTCATTAGTTATGGATAATTCATGGGACATTAGTTATTTTTATTTCTTAATTTGTTTGTTTATTTATTTATTTAAGAATTAGGTATAATAGTTTATATGAACAAGTATTTTTTACGTACATAAAACAAATGAAGCAAATAAATAAAGCATGTGGATAAATAAAATAAATGAGCTGAACTGTTTTCTCTCCGTTACTGATATGGTGAGAATATTCGTGAACGCAACTTTCACTTCCTTCCAACATTAATTAGTTTGCACTCAAGAACATCGAATAAATGATTTTAGTTCGTATTTATTAATGATGCACATTTCAGACATCCAGGTATTACGATATCCTAAAACCTTTCCACGACTGTGAAGGGTCATTACGCAGAAAAATAGACGTCGACCCACATAAAAATATTGAAGTAATTGTGTTTCATTATTCGGACACTTAGAGGATTCAAAATTTAACAATTTAAAACATTCCTTAATAACTTACACATATATGGTGAAAAGGTTCAAAAATTAAAACGTTTTCAACTAGTTTTTAGAAGTTTAAATACGTTTAAAAAAATATGCGTCCTAAATACTGTGGATCTCCTTCCATTTTGACTCGCAAACGTCCTTCTCCTCAAGTGATGGCAAAACCATTCATCAACTTCCCTGGCAGATAATCTCGCATATCGTCCAGGCGATCCAACAAATTTCGTGAAGGATTTGCGATATTTTTGCCGGTCATAGGGGAAACAAATTGATCGTATTAGTATGCTACGGAGCGGTGGTAAAGGCAAAGTAGACACCAATGATGGGTGGGGTGGAAACTCAATCAGACGGGATACAAAAATGATACTCCGAAGACGGCAGTGGCGATCGCAGAAAGAAAATGTTCAAATGATGAAAGAAGTAGAGCTCTCATAGAATATGAAAAAAATTCTACAAAAAGACACTCCTTAAGGAACAATTAATAAATATACCACTAAAATGCAAATAATGAGAAAGCTATTATTCCGAATAATGTGCTACAGCTGCTTCAATTAACTGATTCTTCTACTCAATGAAATGAGACAACGAATTTGTGGTTATTTCTCTTCCTTCATTCTACTACACAACACCTTATCAGTTACGCAATAAATAATATCCAGCGAAGCGTAGATAGTCCTTCTATTGCAAAAGAATTACACTGGATTCTAATTCTTTTTAAATTCCAATTTGATGTGTATTAACATTATCATGGTAAAATATTTTAATGATTGATTAATTCCAAACAACAAAATTTATCGTAAAACCATTAAGTATACTAGAAGAGGTTAGAAATATCGAAAACGGTAAATTGAGAAAAACAGTAGTGAGATCGTATAGAAGAAAAGACAGAAATATGGACTCTCCAACGAGCGATCATCGATAGTAAAATAAAAGACTCTTAAAAAGTCTTCTAGAAACCAACATAGTGTTTCGATAGAAATATGGAAAATACTCCGACATTCTACAATATACACGTTTTTGTATAGAAACAATACTAGAAATAGGAAGAAAGGGGAAATTGCGAAAGGGGAGGAAGAAGATGTCAGTGATCAGTCATCGTTAGCGAGTTGGGATTGGAGACAAGGATGTGACAGAGAAACCAGTGACCAGAATGATGACGCACATGATCCCAAGTGATTGTCCGAAGATCGCGAATAGCAAACGGAACCTTCGTGTCCTCATCAACTAAGTTCAATACTATTCAATCAATTCCAAAGAAACAAAATCAATCACAGAAAGCATCTTAAAGAGAGTCGAGTCTAATCTCCTATTACTTGGTTTAAGATAGAAGTTGTATCAACTATTTTAGAATTTGCTATTACGTGACGCCAGCATATATAGGAAGAGATAAATGGGCCTCGAAAAATTAGTGCGGGCCAGGACTTGAGTTCGCAGTACAGTACTAATTATTATGCGCACGTGGTAGGGTGTACGCTCCCTTTTTGCTAATGGTGCACTGACTACCACTTCGTTCACACTTTGATCTTTCAATATACACTTCATCTACACCCCAAGAAATGTGATTTCACGTTTGTCTCACGCGGCGAGAAAAAAATTAGCCCGTATCACCATTCTCAATTCACGTACCAATCTCAAGTATACTCCAGCTGAGACCGTTCAGGTAATTTTCAAATGCAAATTTTCAAATTCAAAATCATAAATTTCTGCACGTGTAAAGTTGCATTCACATGCCTCCAATGACATAAATCTTATTCTGTTTTATCTCCACGAACTCTTTAGGTACCCAACAACAACGCGAAAAGTCGTTCTGATAAAAAGGAACGAAAATATTCGTACGACAACACGCATAGTTCCACAATATTCAAGATATATTCCTCACAATCTAAAAAGAGATGTGGAGATATACATGTATTCAAGCAGTTTTTCATTACTTTCCTTCCAATTTATAGTACATTCATCTCAGATTCGGTTATCGCCGATTAACTATCTATCGTTACTCCAAGATTTATGATTATGTATTTCATTCATATTTAATTTATGTATTTCGATGATTTAGACGTAAACGATCAACAGTAACGAATTTACTTCCTTCCATACGTTTTATTGTAGGAAAAATTAAAACCAATCCTTAGAGAGATATAGTGTTCACAAATTTTGCAACTCTGTCGTAACCTTGCTTCATTATTTCCTTAATCTGAGGAGACGTACATACTCATTAATATAAGAGCAACCAGTGAAAGCAGTTTTTGTATGGAATTATGTTAAGACGATTCATACATGCAAAGTCAGAGTTAAGAGATTTTAAAGATGTGTAAGTAGGTAACTTTTTTTCTTGTATAGTTGTTACTTCCCTTTTCGTAAATATACTTTCCCAACACGTTTTCAGAAGTGGGGGAAGTAGTGAAGTGGGCAGGGCAGTGATGTCGTGAGCGCACGTCCTAGGAAACTCGCATCCAAAGACGCGGACGCGTGCTACAGGCGCTAATGCGATTTTGATGGCTGTGATCCATCAGGCAATTCGCCTCGCGCCGCCGCCGCTGCCATCTACCGGTCATGAGTGGTACTCTTGTCATGGAAATTCTGTGCACGACGAACAGGGTTCCCGCAGACAGTGGATGAAATCCTCAGCGGAAGAAAGAATCGTTTTGAATCCATAGACGGATAAAGATGCATTATGAAGTTATTTTAATGTCGAATAGGATAATATTTGTGAAAACAAAAATAGTTGAAGTATTTGCTTCATCGTTCGGTGGAGGGGGGGGGAGTTGGATGTTAAATTTTTATGTTAATTATNTGTGTATAAGAGACAGAGTTTGCACCATTCGTACAAGAAAATGTATACTGTTATCTTTTTCTGGTTTTCGTGTGGGGCATTTTAAATTTAAAAAAATATTCATTTATGTTTTAACTTAATATAGGTCATATGACTTGTCTATTTTTTTCACAAATTTTTATGAAATTTATTGGATTAATAATATTTCGGAATTTTTTAAAGGATACAAATATTTACTGGAAGATTGTGTTAGTATTTGGTTATATTCTAAAGTAATTACAATTATGCATTATACCTACTCCCCCCCCAAACACACACACACATTTCCCTGGGGTAATTTGGGAACAGCTCAATGAAATATAACTACAGTGACAATAAAAGATTCATATTTATGAAAATGGCATTAAAACGTTGGGGAAAGATCGTTAACATTTATCAACATCCATTTTTGCCATGGAGAAAACGAAACTTTAATTTTCAAAAACGCTAAATTATAAATCCAATTAAAAGTCAACTTGACTGTTATATCTCGATAAGTGACCATATTTCACAACAAGTGCATCGGAACCAAAATCAGATCGATCATAAATTTACATCACGTGCAAAAATTGGTAGCTATCCCTTCGAATAAGGCACTCTGTTTCCAGTTGAAACAATAATTTCAACTACCTGGAAGATCACTAGTTTTACGAAACTTAAAAACACCTCGAGGTGGAGTTCCTAAGCCTCTAACTACTTAGAGTACCGAAGATGCTGAAGAACTCACAGTTCAATCACGATATTTACAAAAAAATTTGTCGTTGTCTTGAGTATCACTGTCAGAGTTCGCTGACTGCAACCGCTCTGAAGAATCGCATTCTTCCGTTTTGTGTGAACTGTAATGGCGCGTGGTGCAAGCGGAGGATCTTCCAGGGAGCCTCCCTTTGTAGAGATGCAGTCGTAATAAATAAGTAATGTCTCTCAGAAGCGAACGATTGCTCCGCGTAAAAACCCCGTGGCATTAAATCGCTCACTCGCCGAATGAACCATAACTGCGAGAAATACTACCTATAGCGACAGGGCTGTACAACATTCCTTGTCTCGAGACACTAATAGAAGAGTATATGCGCTTCTGTCTGGGAGATGATGGCAACTGTTGTCGAATAGCGAGGGTCGCTAGCACGAGCTCAAAATGGAAGGGTAGCATGATGAAAAAATTGGTTGTAGCGGGTCAGATTCGGTGGGACAATAGGGAAAATGGGTAAAGTAGAGATAAATTGAGCAGAAAAGTGGGTTAGGCATAGAAATAGGAAACGGTTCAAACCAAATTCCATGATACTTCAGCATCTTAAATATAATTGAAATTTCAATAAATATTTGTATAGAATAGGTTAGTTGGTTTTGTTTCTTCTAAGCTGCGATGTACCTACTTGGCAACACTATAGCGGTCCGGAGTTAAACTCATTCGTCTAGTCGACGCTCGTACAGCCGTCTGTGGTTCTAACAGGAACGCTTGTTCAGTTGTTCCCAGTGTTGCCAAATTGTACAGGATGGCTTGGAAATAATAGTCGACTAGCTTGCTTCCGGAGAGTTTTTTTTCCTCCACGTGGTCATACGCAGTTTGTACTGTTTTTTAACAATAAATTTATTTATTTATTTATTTATAACTATAGAAGAGGCAACCTGTGTATGCGGAAGAGGTGATGAAACCAATGATCATGTTTCGAGGGATTGAGAGCTGTACGGTGTGGAAACGGAGAAATGTCTCGAAGTCTCTTACAGATTGCGTCATTAATACCAGGGCCCAAACAAAATTGATAAAATATGAGAAAACTTGTATGTTTGAAATAACGCGCAGGAATNTAAAATATGAGAAAACTTGTATGTTTGAAATAACGCACAGGAATTGTATAAGGTATAAAATGTTTTTTTTTTTAATTAACAACATAAAATGGGTCAAAGAAATATACAAAGAGCGTAAATGAATGTAATGAGTAAAAGGTCTTGTAATGTCTCACAAAATGAAAACGGGACAACAAAAATAAAGAATTTGTAAATATAAGTAAATACAACATATTCAAATATTCAGTTTCCAGTTTATGGTAAAATCTGGGTGATTCATTTCATATGAGATTTATGTTGTTTCGAGTGAACAACAAGTGTGATTCTGATGAGGAAGAGTACTGCGCTGAAATATATAACAATATCGATAAATACGTTTGTAGGGCTCAACTCGTTTTATAATTAGACTATGCTTAGCATTCCATTGGGTATTAGCAGCGTTTACAGTGGTACATTATACACCTTAGATAAGGAACAGAATACTTGCACTGATCTCAGTCACAAATTAGAATTATGAGTACATCATTAGCGCACAGAAGGAGGATACAGGACGATGGCCAAGAAAGAAAGAACACATAGAAGTCATGCCTGAACACTGAGCAGGCAAATGAAAATTAAGGCAACAGCTTATAGATAATTTTTCGATAAAATACTATAGATTGCTTCTTAACTAAATTGAAGTAACGAAAATATCACTAAGATAAATATGACACTATTTACGAGAATTCGAGTTTGAAATTCAGAAAATGTTATTATATAAATATTTGTCTATTGACATAGGACTGTATAGTGTTATAAAACTTAAAATGTACACAAATCTCATTCGTTATTAAAAACGTCCCCTTCGTAAATTTGTTGAAATAACATCTGCCGAATCTGCAAGAATTTGTGTGTTTCGAAAAATGAGTTATATGCATAATCTCATGCAACGTATGTTAAATTATTTATATTAAAATTATTCAAAAACTACTTTCAATATGTTTTATCAGGATACTTAACATATCTCTGAAAGCTAACATAAGCAATAAGAAAAGAGATTAAATTAACAGCAGAAACTATCAATCAATTGCCTTATTACCTGCTTTTTCAAAAATACTCACAAAATTACTCTATAAAATAATCTCACCTTTTTTTCTTCATAGAATTTTATCTTAAGATATGCATGTATTTATCGTTTAATCTGAATATAATCATCAAATAAATTTTCTTAATTTTTCTAAGATCACGTTATTCTATCATAACAGCGATCTTTCGAAATTACAATGATTCGACACTCGTGAATGAACTCATCAACGGCTTACTTTCAAAATTAAAGATTAACACTGATAAGATGAAATTTCCTTTATTAAAAATACCTACTTCCACAGTTTCTTTATGTTCAATTTAAGATCCTACACTATTTCTTCCAGAAAAGCTCTTAACTTTTTTACGGAAAAGCTCTTAACTTTTTTCCTCATTGAAAAAACAAAATTATTAAAATTGATAATTACAAAAATATCTCTGGTCACATTTATAAACTATATATTATACTCACATACTATTCCACCAACAAAATTTAAAAATAAATATATACATTTGAAATTATTCTTTGTGTATCACACGTATCAGAGAGAAGTTTGCTGTGTATCAGATAGGTTTGTAGATGACTTATACAACGTTTCAGAAACGTAATCAAACGATTTTAAAAATTGAGGGAAGATAGTAATCCAGCAAAACTGATTGAGAATCACAATTTAAAATGTTGAATTAAGAAAAATGAAAATCCGAGTTGAAATAAATAAAAGATATGAATACTTGTATTTCATGATGTTCAATAAACATTTTTCTTAGCTTACCAAATTTACAAAACACGTTATCTTTTTGCTTAAAGCACTTTTAACACTTTTACGAAACTGAAATCTTTAAGATAAGTAGATTCAATAACTAAACAATGAAATTACTTCAAGACTAAATTAATGGAAAAAATTCATTGCTCCAAATGGATATATGTTATTTGCTTTGCTCATAACTCATCAACATCCTTGAAAATCAGAATCATTTTAGACCCTTAGCGAAATAAATAATATAGTGACATTCTTTTTAAATTATTATAATGATACCACTCTCAACTGAATGTCATTGAGGCGTTTAGAGACAAAACGAGTCGATACATTTCCTGATTTTTTACAGGAGAGAGAAAATCATCTCTCATTTGATTTTTTGTGATTTTGGAAAGATTACAGATCGATAAACGTTTTAAGATTGTTAACATTGTCATTAATATTTTAGATTTTATTTAAATATAAAAAGTATATTTAATTGTGCTCAGTTTGAAACATTGTTGGTTTTCGTTAATTTCAGCGGAGAAAAAATTAATTTTATGTGCGCGTTATATCTTGTAACCTTTTCTTTTTCGATGTGTATTAACTTTTAAAAACATTTTATGATATTAAAATTAATCCGTGTTTTTTTTGAAATAATATATGAAAGTAAAAATAATGTAGCAAATTGAAAAAATATTAACGAAGATATATTAAAATACTTTTATAATTTTTAAAAGTACGAATAATTTATACTGAAAAAATTATTTAAAATAAATATTATTAGATTAAAACATCTTTAACTTCTCCTGATAGCATTTCGAGAAAGCATGGAACGAGTAGGTTTGATAAAAGACGCAACTGCAAAGTGGATCTTCAACTAAAAGGATCTGGGCTTATCAGAATCGCTGCAGATAAAAACACTTGTAAAAAACTAATAAGGGTTAGGTTAAAAAAGGCGAGTAGAGAGGATTTTCATTCTAAAAACGACATTGGAAAATATGGTATCCTGTCAACCGAAATAAATACGTAAGGATAGAGACATTGAGACCTTCCTCGCCCTATGCACAGCATTGACATCCCTGTGACAATCTCAGAGGAAGGCGCTGTTAACTCATCTTTATTCACAGAAATACAATCGTACAACGATTCTATGTTCCCCCGCCAAGATAGAGCACGCAAAAAGCGGCAACAAAAGAACGGTTGAGCAAAGGAAACCTCAGGAAACAACCTTCGCTTCGATTTATTGCGAGCTCTGAAAAATAAATCGGCGATTGGTCTACAGATGTCACGTGACGAGCAATAGTGCATGCTTCCGAGCTGAGACAAGTATCTGGATTAATAGGAAAATTTATAAACGAGTATAAGTCATTTTCTGAGTTATAGTTAAAAGATGAGGAATTTCCTTCTTTTTGTCAATAAATTGGCGAAAATAAAACGACGGATTTCTTTAAATATTTAAATTAAAAAGAGAACCCTATTGATACTGTATCGTATGTCATTTCCATACGTAATAACAATNTACATTTGATTTCACAGGCGGAATTTTATTCCATACAAATCCTTTTTTTTTTTTTTTTTTTTTTTGCTAAACGAGATATCAAGTAAATAATTTTAGTATGAAAAAGTTAAATCAAACGTATCTCGTAATCATGATTTTATTATAATCGTGTAATCTACTGAAAATAAAAAGATAAAAACAGATGTTTATGATTGATGATTCTCTTCCATTCTAATCATCAACGGAAATCGAATTACCACAAATATTCTCGAAACTATGAGCGTACAATTACAAAATATTTCTGCAAAATCGTAAACTTAATAATTACACATTCGCTTCAAGCGTTCCCCAAAATTCTAAATGTTCCGGTTTTTTTCAGATAAATTACAATACATTCAAAAGTAAATTGAACAAGTATGTAAATCCACTATAAAAGTACATCTCTCGCATTCTATGATCGAACATCCAGACAAAAAGTACGCATCAATGCGCCTTGTGAAATACAACCCGCCGCACATGAGGGGAACGTGGAGCGCTGTGACAAAGCAACGACTGAGGACGCCGCGCGAGGGTGGACGGACGATGGACAGAGACGTAGGGAATGTCCCACGGGAGTGCACACTTGATTAAGTCGCCCTGCGTCCAATGATTGCGCCGTTTCGGTCGGTCGCCGGATTAACCCCTGCTTCCACCATTGTGAGTCTGTGGAACAGAGAACTATGAGGTCGGGCAGGAGGTACAGGAAGTCGGGACGAAAAGACAAGGTTGGAATGTGAAAGATAAAGGCGGTGCATAAAATTGTTCAATGGATTTCGATACATCATACTTCCCAGAACGTATTTTTCCAAATTATGAGACACAAATACAAAGATATTGGTTAGAAAGCTACATAATAAGAGACGAAAATTTCTTGATTTTTACTATAGTCACGTTTATAAAAATATAATTTTACCAAAGATCATTATTTTACATATTTTCAATACATAATTATATTGTATTACAAACATTTTTTATCTTCTAAGTGTTCTCCGCTGTTCACATTCTCATTATAGTTCCTTAAAAATTATTTTTTAAAGAATACTTCGCACACAGAGAAATAGTGCATTAGAAGTAGTAGTTAAACTGTACTTTTACCGTTTGATCGTTCAATAATATTAAATTCACTCTCTCTTCTTTATACATGTTATTAAATCTTTGGCGCCACTAAATGAGAAATAAAAACTACATTTGTTATGAATTTGCTTACAATTTAGTAAGATTCTAAGGAAAAGGAATAAAGATAATAGAAATTCTAAAACTATTGATATAGTTATATTATTGAACAACTGCTCCAAAATCCATATTTTCATACCGTACGGATCTGCAATGTGTATTTTCATCAAATATCATCATAATAGGTGGGGGGAAAAGTCATTTAACCAAATATGCAATCTAATTAACAACGAAATGTTTCACTGTACAGGTTATCAGCTCAAACGCACTTCTTTATTGAAAACTCACGAATTAAATAATTAAATATTACCAATGTTCCTTCCTACCGATCTTAACCACCACACAAAAAGAAAAACAGACATTGTTGCTCTCGTTGCTCACTGACTGGTGAATAATTAAAATTGCAACCACAGAAGAGTACTGAAAATTGGCTGACTTGAGGATTTTCGCGATTGATGTGATATTTGTAAATTAGATACATAATCCTTCCTCACCTGCAAATGGTGAGGGTTATTATCATAAGCAATTTGTAGGTTAAAACATGCTGATTATAGAGGTCAGGAGAATCATGTTACCAAAACCTCCGGTATACCGTCACATTAGGGGAATTTTAACTCTTCATTATTTTAATAAGGATGATAAATTAAAGTAATGCATTCACCAAAAATATTCCTCAACACTCAGTGTATGTTACTGACGATGGTTGCTATGCAGCCGAAAAAGCTTTCTAATACCAATAATAAAAATATGAGCAACATAGAAACGACTTTTAATTTATCATGCTTTGATAATGTTGCTAAAGCTCCACAATTACCAAGTATATTAATGGTCGGCATGGCCACTGTGGTAAACAAATTCATTTAATAAGGATGTTATTTTTCTTAACGTTACAACTACATTTTGAAACTATTTTGAATAAAATAAATTTCCATTAAATGTTTTAAATGTAATAACCAAATGTATGTGTTACGCGCTTGAAGAGGTTTATGTACAGTACCTACTTGGATTTTCCTGACGAGTTGCTATAATGTTCAGTTGTAGATCCTTCGTAGTTTTTTTTGTGAGTCGTGCGGCGAAACATGTTGCGAATAATGTAGTTTAGAAAAAAGGCAAAGAGGAAACCTTCATTATCCATTAACAATATTAACACAGTGCATAATTATAAAGACATTTATGTCATGAGATCTTCATAAACCATT
This sequence comes from Laupala kohalensis, assembly GCA_002313205.1. NCBI lineage: Eukaryota > Metazoa > Arthropoda > Insecta > Orthoptera > Trigonidiidae > Laupala > Laupala kohalensis. Next base: position 827,957 of record NNCF01126718.1, on the reverse strand, counting down.
TAGTAGACAGACATACAGGAAACAGACTTTCCTCCTCGTGTCTTGCAGTTATGATTTCCGAGTTTTACGAAAACGCCTATGGCTCCCTTAGCTCTAAGTCACATGTGCTGGTTGCTGCATACGTACGTGAATTTTGTTTTGTTTAATTACTATACTAGTAAACATTTTTTATTTATTTCCCAGTTCATTACTTCATTTTTTTTAATGTAACAGCTTTGGTGACCATAATCGTAAGAACACAAGAAAAAAATCATTATTATTGTAATTCCATTATTTCTTCACGACTGTCGGCATTAGCGTCGGCTTCATTTGTTAACCAGTTCAGGTTGCAACCATCTTCCTCAGGATCAAGTTCTTCAATTTCGTGCTTTTTGCGTACTTTGCGCAAAATGTGAGCTGTTCCCAGTAATGCAATTTCCAACAGTGAGTATTTCGTATTACCTGAGATCTTCAGAGGGTTTTATCGTACTAAAAGCTCCAGTAACAGCTATAATTACTTCTATTTATTATTACTGCTGATATTGTTTTTATGCAAAATAATTAATGAAAAACATCTTACCAAAACACAGATTTGTACTGCTTGATGGATAAAAGTATTTCTTTCACTTAAAACAATTTGTTGGGGCACGTGGCACGACTGTCCTCGAACCATCTCAATATAGATCTTTTATTTTGGACATTTAATCATTATTCTTCATAAATACACATTTAGAAAACTACATAAAAATGGTTACTCCAACAATTAAAACCACGGAGAAATCTCGCCTCTTAGGGTTCTGCAGCATTATACCTCTCTAAGCGAGCGGGGGGAAGTACGTGAACCACGTGACCACTGCGCTCGAGACAAGAGGACGAAGAGTGGGGGAGATTCAATCTGTTGGAGAAACAAAAGACGCGAGCCGCGGTCATCAGACTGCGAGCAACATGACAATGGACGGTGGCGCCCCCTCACGGCTCGAGCAACCACCGCGGCATTATGCACTCAATGCGCACGGAAGGAGGGCGGTGACTAATGAAATAATGAAGCCCCTTGGTGTGGTGATGAGGATGGTGACGAAAGCGACGGAGTCTGAGTCGCTGTGGTTGTGGCGAAGAAGGTGGCGACGAGAGATAGGAAAGCTGAGATTTGTGGGTGGTAACTTAAAATGCAGGAAGCGAAAGGTGATTCATCTATGAAATTTGGAGTTAAGAGACATTTTGAGTACTTTAATTGTTAATTGATTTTAGAGTAACTAGACAAATACCGCAAACTCGATTCCTCTTTTTTTCTGGAATATTTTTCGATGTATCAAATATATGAGTATCTATACACCCGTTTCTCTTTACGAAATATAAATTTTCATACACCAAATATCTACTTTTGTAGCGAATACACTACTTTAGAGATCGCACAAACAACAATCAACAAAGTCCATGGTTTCCTTTTCGAACACTTACACTTACAATACTTAAGATCTGAACATCCAGGAAGAGTTTAATCATAAAGCGATTAGTCCACGTGTTACACGTGCGTTACTTGAGGGTACGATACTAGCACATGATATCGTAATGATGGAAATACGAACGAAATCTCCATCACGATTAATTCGTAATAATTTATCGTCCTCACAAAATCGTTTTACTCAGGAATTTTTCCCAATTTTGTCTAAGCACTCGTTAACCATTTATTATGTATGTCCCCTGCAATTTTACACTGTAATTTCATCGTATTTCAGCATTTAACTATGGTCCGTACTAAGAGTCATTCAGGAAACTTTCCTCCGGAGAAATTCACGGCAATTAGGAATCAAAAATTTGTAACACAATATGTAAATTGAGTGACTAAATAATTTACACTCATCTAATAAATATGTACGTATGTTTCTTAAAGTCATGGCAAAAATTTATGCAGAGGTCTTCAAGAACAACTTTCCAATTTATTTCGAAATATTTATTATCCATCACATTTATATAAAAAAAGTAAAAATAATGTGCTATCAAAATTAAAAAATGATTAACGGCAAAAAGGGTAAAATACTGAGAATTTCAAACCATTATGGCTAAAATAAATTACCTTAATATAATTCAGGTATCAAAACTGGATACTGAATTAATATGAAATTTTTAGTCCTAACCCATGATGATTTTGTACTTCTGTACTAAACCTAAATAAAAGAAAGCAATTTCAGCGAGAACAATGTAGGATATAGAGGACGTTCACCACTGAAGCATACTATCTAAATGAGAATGAGAGAGGGGATGCAACGTTTAGCTGCTTAGCTTAACACCCGAGGACGTCCAGTGACAATACGATTCCCAAATCCTTTCACGCCTCCCGACATTCCCCAAGGGCTTGACAAAATGCCACGAATTATTCACAAAACAATTTGATCCGCACACAAATGAAATATTTAAGGTACCGGAGCAAGAGAATTCCCGGATGAATGCAGAGGAGGTTCTCGCCAATCCAATGGTCATTTGACGTAGCACGTGAGAGGCGGCGGGGCTTCCCCGTCTCTGCGAGTCGAAGGTATTTTCGGGTTCAAGAGGTAGTGGACGAATTTAATGAAAGGGTGAAAGGGGAATGTGGTGAATGGGGAATTTAGAAAAAGATTAAAGAGGTTTTCTGATGATTTTGTACAATACGTGGGATTAGAGTATGTTAAGAGGGGGTGCAGAACCCCCCACCTCACAATAAAGGTTTCACAACTGTAGCATAGCTGTGCTCCTTTTGTAGTACAGCAGAAGTGCTTCACTTCTCGTTTATAATGTACAAAGAAGATTATTCACAACATTCATACAAATAATATTCCATTTTTTGTTAACTTTATCAAATTTTGTGCATTGTTAAAATGATTTTCCCACAACTGTAAGTCAATGTGAACTTCCCCTTCTAAAGCTTTTTTATCCGCCTACGATGTTTCTGAAATTATTAGTAGTAGATCCGAATCCTGGTCCGGGGATGTCTCCGGTTTTCCTTTATGATGAGGCGGATTTATACACAGGCATGAATGTCCTTAATAATTTTGTTATTGATCGTCTCGAAATTTTACTGCACTTAATATCTTTGATTTATTTCGAGAATAATAAATAGATAACAAAATGTATTTGTTAAATACCTTCTTTCATATATAAGAATCCGCCACTGCCCTTGATCGGAGTTGATGGGAGGGTCCCTTGCTTGTTTTCGAAGAGTAATGGAGTTTATTGTCCTCACGTGGTAATTCGCAGTTTTAACTGCTTATTTCACAGTTAAGTTTTTTTTCAAAAACACTTTTTCCACAATATTGAAAGCAGATTCAAGACTAATAAAGAACTTCCCTAGACATTAGTGCATATTTACATAATAATTGCGGATCTTTAAATAATATTTACTTCACGAGAGAGGTAATATCCCATATGAATCGCACAACGTATAGAACTATAGGAAAATTTAAAAACAACAACAATTGGTTTAGAGAATTAAGTTCTTGCTAAGTACTACATTATGCAATAAAAGTACTCTGTAATATCTTTCATGGTTGCTAATGTTGAACAATAAATAAGACTAAAATACAAATAACATATGCATCGATAGTATGTGAGAATTTATAATTCTCTTTGTTCATTTTACGACTCCTCTATATGGTTTTCCGAACGTTCACACTTCTCCAGAAAAGATATATACTAATTACGCTACCTTGACTTTTTCGCCAGACAATTGAATGAAGAAAGCATTAAAGGACTGATTCCTAGTGTCTGTTCTTAAGCGGTTTCCCTCATTTACGAGTGAGTGAATTTGAATGCATCACGAAGACAATCAACTGACCCGAGTTCAGTTCCCTCGCGTACTCTAGTTCTCTGTTAGAACGATAATGCCCCCACCATCTGCAACATTTCCGATCTGAAGTCTCTCTCTCTTCCTACCTCCTAAAACTGCTATTTCTCCTCCTCTAACACCAACATAATAACTTCACAACGTTATTTATCAACCTTGGCGTGACAAACAGAGTTCTACATATAAGTTTGATCATTTACGGGCACTTGAGTTTGGTTGGGAATGCTAAAAAACTTGAGTTGTGCAAACTTTCAGCCAATTTGAGTGATAATAAAAGTGTGTGTAGCTGAGGAGTTAAATACGGAGTGAAATTTAACATTTCGAGACTTATAAACGTAACACACTTTACTATCATTTCACATGAGAATAAGTATCCTATAGTCTTTACGGTCGCCGAACACGAATCTACTATGAAAAACTAATTTCAAATATCTACAATTGTCATTACACCTCTTCATTTAAGAAAATAAGGTGTTTCTCGATGAAAATTAGGCGTGCCTTGTGACAAATAGACGACAGAATAGAACCGGTGCATTGCAAAAAAATAAAATATATTGCGTCCATTGGTTTTTATTTTTGACGTATCGCTGAGTAGCTGAGAGTGTACTACGAGTACCTCAGATTGGAAACGGATGCACGAGAAAAAAATTGTTTCCGTCAATTTCGACAATCACTAGAAAATAGTATTGTATTTAAAATTCAGCTGTTTAATTGTTTGAATTAATGAATTGTTGTCCTCAACCATTAATAACCATTCTTGTGTATCGTTTACCTAAATCCTGATCAGGGCCATGTTGAGGTGTTAGTAGGAGTCGTTAGTAATAATAAGACTTAGTGATACTGAGAGTAGTAGTTCCCAATTGTCAGAGCTATATGAACTAGGACATTGAAGTAAAAAGCAACAATTTTTTTCTGATCCTGCCGGGAATTGAACCCGGAGTGACTCGGTGGCGAGCAAGCATATTAGTCCCTAGGCCACCGGACGGGTATTTGCCGAGTTGAAGTTAATATAATTGTTTAAACACATGAATCGTATGCAAAATGTTCAATTTTTGTAACAGTGTTTAGTTGTAATTCTCGGACGAGGCACCCATTTTCCATTCATTCCAATGTCCTTTGAAGTGCTGCCCATTCAGAAGGTCTGGGTTCGTTCGAGATTTGCTGGTGCGTGAAGCTCGTTCGTTGCGGGAGATTACTCGCCCTGCGACACCTGATGCTTCCCATCGAGCGAAGCGTTTGCGCCCGCCTCTCCTCTTTTGTTCGGATGCGATGAGCAACACTACGGGGGTGACGGAGAGGTGACACTCACTGCGCGCGGGGGTGGCACGGGGAGTCGATCCACGATGGTGCAGATGGGAATTAGGGGTAATTGCGCTGGATGAGATGGTGGACCAGTCTCATGCATCGTGGAACTGTATAACTGCGCACATGGGGTTCTGGGTTCGGATCTAGACGTCAAGCATGGTTTCATCAATGATGACCAAGCGGCATTGTTGGTCGGGCCAAATGTGAACACCGTAGACTGCACGGATATATTTATATAAAAACATTTACAATTTATTATGCGGGTCCCACCATGGGTGCCAGGCTTGTTTCAATGTTTCTTCTTCTAGTTTATTCACAGAATTATTTAAATCATCTGGAGCAAATTCTGATCTTCATTGGAGAGTGAATGAGGACAGCAGCTCATACATAGATTTAATACAATTGAAACTTCATTAAAAATTTGAAATGGTTTTTTAATAAGTGTGTGTTGGTGATAAGGTTTAATATAATTAATAAACGATTTGCTTTTCCCCCGTAACCGAATATTTTCCGAAAATATGTAACTTCATCAGTTTTTAAGAAATGTATTTTATATACTTTAAATATAACCACTTATATTGGCTTACAAACGGATATTTCTTCCGAAACCCTTCCTTTAAATCCACCATCACCAAAGTATTTTTGCAAGAAAATCCTGAAACGTAATTCATAACACGTGTTTAATTAATACGTAGATTGATAAAACTTGTGTGAGTAACGAAAACATGGGCAAGAAAAATTTCAAGGGAGTACTTGTACTTTTCGTGGTACAAAACTGCGTGGTACAAAAGTCAAAATTTCATGATCCCTATGTGCATACGAAAGAGACTGTACATATACAAAGCACTACTATACGAAGCACGCGATAATTGAAAAGCTATACGTTTCCGGTAAGTAAGAAATATATTTGCACTATTGAGTAATCAATTTCAACCTACGAATTCAAGGATGTTGTTCATATATCCTCAAACACGATGTGTACACGTCATACTCGGTTTGTGATAGCTTTTTTACAAGAAATTTATTTGCACGATAGCACAACCTACACGGAAAGAAAATATTTGCAATCTTCCACCTATGTTTAGGTATACGACATTTATGCAAGTGCATAAACCCATATAATTTTGAAAATTTCCGAAAATTTAGATAAGTGATTATTATATAACCAGGAACAATATATATCAAATTCAATCATAAATTTATTTTGAACAATTTTTTTAGACCAGACCAATTGTGGTCCACCTGATGTGGATTGGCCATGTACTAGTTTAAGTTATCGCGGGGAAAAATTTTAAGAACAAAATTGTGGGAGGTTCACAGAATTTTGTTTAAAAAGGAAATGATGTGAAATACGAAATAATAAACATTTTTTATCCACAGAAACATTTTCTTCTCGACTCTTCTGCTGCATAATATCGAATATACAAAACTTCAGGGTACTTTCGAAAAAGCTTTTATAATCGCTGTTACAATTTTTCTGACTTATGAGGTTTTTTTTATTTGGACCATTTATAAAACTTACGCAAAGCCCAGAGTCTACTAACAGCTGGAGTCCGGGGTTAAAGGTTCCCCTAACGATATGCAGGTTTGCTCATATGATACGTGTGAAGCCTCTTTGTACAACCTCACCTCAAATGTAATGAAATATGAAGATCTTAATTTGAAGACTTAAAATGTATCGTTTAATTGGATCGTTAATTCTCCTCCTTCCCAACAAATTACTTGAAACACGATTCATTACAAACTCTCTAGCGACTGTGTTCTAATTAATGAGTATTTTTCACGTCAACAGATGATCATGGGTTTCAAGTGTTATAATATTTTGATGGTTTTGTCAGAATTCGGTACCTGATTGCAGGCAAACCGAAACTTCTTGCTAAGTGAAATGTAATACTGAAAACGTACGTGCCGTAAGTTGCACGTGTTTGGTGCATGGTAACACAAGTTAAACAGTTAAGTCATGAAACACATTCAACTTGCTATTTTCAAGAGATGAAACAAATCGGTACCAAATCTTATTTTCAACGAACATAAAATTTAGTGATTTGTAAAATAAATCGGCAAATAATCATAATAAATAACTATTGAAGTTCCACTATCGCATTCGAATTGCAACAATCTAATCACCTTTGGCATGATAATCAATTCGAATTGAAATATAAAATTAAATTAATATAAAATACAATTAATACTGAAATATATCACAGTGTCATAGTATAATAATTCAGCAAAATATTTACATTCAAAATTTTTTTAAAAAATAGCGTAAATTCTCAAACACAAAAATTTCGCTTTATAATAAGGAATAGATTTGTTGGGGAAACATCTCGATTTTTGTAAATTATTATTTTTCATACTCAATTGAAAATAATAATTTTAATTTCGTCTTTTTACGAGCAGTTTTGAATGCCCATTAATAGTTAATCAATCCCACAGCGCGGAAAAAAATTTTTTTTTTCAAGAATATGCCTGTTTTTGAACTTCGTGGAACGGAACTTCAAAAACTACCTTTATACTCAATACGAAGTCTAGCAGAATACAGGGAAGGGGACGTCACTGAACACAAAAGGGGGTCAGTTAAGAGATAACGCCTGCGACACTGACGCAGATTTAACATGAAGGGCGCTGTAAAGAGGTAATAGATCTCTGAAAGGGTGGTGGTAAAAGAACCTGCTGGACAAGTTGCTTCCAGTGATGCTTATATCATGACAACCGCTGCTGCACGAAACTAAGCAGCAATGCTTCACGATCACCAGCAACAAAGTTTGAGTCATTTCCTTTGAAATACCTGAATTAATTTTTAAATAATGAATTGTAGTAATTACTTATTTCGTGGTTTACTTCAAATAATAATCGAGCAAGATAGGCAGCGAAGCGCTCTCTCCCTTTTCCCCGTCACTCCTCTCCCTCTTTCTCCCCCTCCCTCTCCCTCT
>NNCF01126718.1:738573-819783 GCA_002313205.1 Laupala kohalensis | reverse complement strand
ACTTTTTTATTTGAAAATCTTCTTATTATTATTAGAAGGTCGTTCATCACAATAAAATGTACTCTGGATGGACAAAAATGTTGACAATATCGATGTTTCTGAATGGTTGTAATAAAGGGGAACAAAATTTCTAAATTTTGAATTATTAATTATTTTATTGCGTGTTTATCGACCCCTTCATTTTACAGTCCCAATTTTTATAAAGAAAATTATGATACTTATTAGAAATAGTAAGCGCTGGGGAAATTTGAACTTAGTGAACTCATTATTGAACTTAGTGCTTTATCATCATTACCTAATTACTTCAAAGAGAAAAATGTTTGCCCTAGGGACCAGAAGTGAGTAGTAGATTTGCTTATTGAGCGCTCAAGCTATCACTGACATTCACAGTATTGTAAGCAAGATTGGAGGCGTCACTTATGCCAAAATTCCGGATCATTCGTGGTCGTAGATTTGACTTACCCTGAAGGCAGTTGCTTTCCCTTCGATGAACACCTTATCGTGGTTTCAGCAACTGCAAGTCCTTCCATTCGCAGGAGGGCTTATCGCAGTAGGACTCCATCATGACAGAGCGCAGTTTTCATCCATACTTGAGGTCGATATTCACCCTACGTCACCATGTCTCTTTAGTGAAGCTGTGGTTCCCGTAACACACAGCATCAGTACCACCCTGCCCCGNTGGTTCCCGTAACACACAGCATCAGTACCACCCTGCCCCGTACGCTGAACACACAGTATACGGTCATTGGTCACAAGTTCTGAGGTGTATGTTGACACTGATAAAGATTCAAATTTGACTTTCAACGAAAGAGTTATTCTTCAAAACAACATCTGATTAGCATTCGATCGGAAGCGTAATGTTACAACAAATCCATTTTCAGACGAGAAAGTTCGTTTGAATCAGGGAAATTGGTGAATTCCATTACCACGTTTACTGATGAATTTATTAATGTGCACTTGAAAACTCTTTCTAGAGAAGAAAAGATGTTTCAAAGTAACGCATGAAAAAGAAATTTGAAATATATTTTCTTATTTGATAAGTTTATGTGATTACAGTACGCGAACTTATGTTTCACTGCTGATTTTATTTTCGTTTGCCTAGAAAAAAATTGTACGGATATAACGCGATTTGCATCAAACAGAGAGCAATTCCTATTGGATATAACTTGTTTTTTTATGGATGTAACGCATTTTGCGCTTTTCATTTTTATGCAATTTTCTAAATTCTGGAAAATAATAAATGGACCAACACATTCAAGTTTTGTTTAATTTTGGTTCACTCTCAAACTATTATTAGAATCGCCAATCAATTTACGTATCCCAATTACTTGGTAATTGTGGAGCTTTAGCAACATTATCAAAGAATGATAAATTGAAAGGCGTTTCTATGTTGCTCATTGTTTTATTGGTATAAAGCTTTTTCGGCTGCATAGCAGCCATCGTCAGTAACATACACCGAAAAATATAAATGTACATAAAATGACAATGATAAAAATAAATAAATAAAAATAGAAACATAATATGAAAGTATACAATAATTGAGTGAAACAGTATCGAAAAAAGTGTAATTTTGGTTGTAGTTGATATAAAGAAAGGAAAGAACAATGAAAAATGAATTATTATTTTTTTGTCATTTTATGTACATTTATATTTTTCAGTGTATGTTACTGACGATGGCTGCTATGCAGCCGAAAAAGCTTTATGCCAATAAAAGAATGAGCAACATAGAAACGCCTTTCAATTTATCATTCGTATCCCTAGTAACAAAAGCACGCACTGGAATATTGCCATTATAAGACTACATTTTATATGAGTATGTACCAGTAGTAAAACTCTTAGTTCAAGGAAAAAGTGGCGATTGAGTGTTCTTTTTGAATAATTAGAGTTGAGCTATAAGTTGAAAGTTACTCCTACCAAAATAAGTCAAAACACTCAAAGCTTTCTTCTAGGCTTCAGTTGAATATAATTGTTTTGTACCAAACACAACGTCAACATAAGTTAAATGGTCTAAAAATTGTACACGTATTTAGATCAAAATGCATCAAAATGGATACAGCGCGTTTTGCATTCTTGCTCTTCGAGTGTTGGTTCTTTCCGTTCCATAAAATCTTCAACAATTAGATGTTATCCTTGAATAAACGCAATCCTGAGCATGCCAACCCTTCCCTGTTGTCTCCGAGCGAACGAGCGCTTATCTGTGGAGGACTATGCAGATGAGCTTTTGCGCGCGGACAATGGCGAGCGTAATTAGACACGACGCGTTGACGGATCGCTTGCGGAAGCGAGCGCGAGAGGCCCGGGATGACGTCGACAAAGCGAAAGAAGGGGAGGAAACAGAGGAGAAAGAAAGAAAGGAGTGTGGACAGGAGTTCCTCCGACTTTGTCCAGTACTTTTCGCGCAGTTTATGGATGTTTAGATATAAGAAAAAAATCTCTTCATCATATACCTAAAACTAAACTTCAAAAATTCCCTTTTCTCCCGTCATAATAAACAGTTTCCTAATTGAAGTTATCATCACGAAGACTATTTTCGGAACATTAATACAATAGCAAACTAAGATTAGAAGTGTAAACTATTTTTGTTATTATTTGTAATAACATAAATATTGAATACAAATTGTAGTAAGTTCCTAGATTTTCTCCCAGGTGTCACTGCTTACCGCTCGGTGATTCGATGAAGATGAAGTTTATTCAAAACTGCCTCACATTTGATGGTACTCACAAGTTGATACACATCCATAAAGTCAACATATTTATTTATTTATTGTTTTTAGCAATAAAGAGTAAATAATGTTTATTATTACGTTAACTTTCCATAAATACAAAATGCTGAATTTTAATGATTTTTATTGCTTTCACGATACAGAGGGCCCACTGATAGCTACTCTAATATTAAGATGACAGCGACCTCTCCGCATGGACAGACAAGTTCAAAAATAATATTAGTTATGACAATATTGTCAATGAAAAGGTGTCACAAACTGAAGAAACACAATTTTTTAAACCAAATTTGATAACCTTGAATTAAGTTAATTATGATATGATTTAATACTAGCGAAGTACCCAGCATTTCCAGCTAATAAAAAAAGCAGAGAAGTACTTAACTCACGCTTGATTCAGTACTTCAGTAGTTCAATAGTTCAACCCATTTATCTGAGGAAATTCATTAACGCGAGCTATTTAGGAACAAAATTGAAAAAAACTAGTCATTTAAAAGCTCGTATACGCATTAAAAGTTCGTGATTTATTAAAAATATAGATTATAGAAGTGCTATAAAATAATATTCCTCAAAGTTCATTGCGTTCTTTCGGTATTTTCTTAAAACCAAAACTTGATTGTATCAAATTCCGCATACAGTAAGTTTCTGGGCGAGCAACGCGATCCCTAGCGATCGAAGAACTCCATAAAATATGTAATCGGGAAGCAATAAAAAATAAAACGTTTACAAGTATTTAGATCACCAAGTATGACAAGTAAAAGTAAAGCGAACTCCTGAAAAGAACCATCTATCTCTTGTTTGGTCGCATTTACATTTTGGATGGCGCTAGGGGGAGAAACACGGAGGCAGTTAATCCTCGTTGAATAGCGCAGAAGACACTGCGTTAAATGCTCTGACACTTTACTCCATGGTCTTTTATGTCGCGTCCGTTATGCATCGCTCTGATGCCATGATTTATGTTCTTGAATTCTTTCTTTGTGGACGCACTGCTGGATGCACACAAACACATTTTCCGTCGAGGGTCAGAGATGAGATACGGAGATTTGAGAGGTGTATAAAAACTTAACTCAAGAGTATGATAAAATGAAAATTTAAATGACATTATTTTGGGACTAGAATTAATAACCTGATTTGCGTGTTGAGAGAATAATGAACAGAATACTTTACCCGCATATTTCCAGTTTTAAAATTCAAGACATTTTATTTCCTGAATTAAGTAGACAAAATATTATATTTCTCTAAATGTGCGAGATCGGATGAAGATAATAAGTTGGGGTCCAATACGGCATTATATGAATAATGATTTACTTATTCTTTTGTAAAATATAGTAAATTGTTTGTATTAATTTATGTACCTTTTATATTTTATTACGTATGGTATATTATTTTCTGTACCGCATATGTACAGAGTAACCCTTGATTTTTCAAGGGCTTCTCGTTGATCGAACAGCAATAAAAAGAACAAAAACAATAAATTGAAAAATCTGAAAACAACACAAAATACAAAGAAAATTCGATCAATTTATGAAACGTTATAAGTTATTCGAGTTTGTCAGTTCCCAGAATTACGACATCGGTAGCAAAGTGGTAGCATCTTCACTCCCCACCAACTGAGAGAGAGAATGTGTTCGATTCCCGTCTTGTTCAAATTTGATGATAATTCTAGCCAGGATCCCCTCTCCGCTACTTCATGCTCCCCGCAACCCCTCGCCTCTCGTCCATAATTTCTTTTTTCCAATTCATGCAGTTAGATGGGAAAGTATCGTGATCTTCATTATGTGACATCATAATTTCATAAAAGATCAGTTTTTATAACATGGGGGGCAACTATTCACATACTCCTTTCATAGGATTGTTGAAAGCCACATGATTCATTTTCTATTATGACTATTGAAAATTATTGTTGGGAGACTCAGTAACAAAACTTCAATTCATTTAACACATTGACTCTTGTTAGAATAGTAAAGTAGAAATAAAATCGTGTATAAACAGTGATGAATTGAGGTTCTAAACCCCATCACTAGGACTATCACTATTCATCAGAAATTCAGAGAGACAAGTAAGAAAACAGTGTTGAACACTGAAAGAAGATTTGAGGATTGTGAGCAGCGATCCGGCACGAGGACACACCAGTCAGCATGGCTGGTTCTTCTTCCATTTGAAACCCTGGACATTCAACGCCCACTTAATCCCCAAGACCACCTCTGCATCAGACGACACAGGTGAATGACGTTGACAAGCGTGGAGATAAAGGAACTCGAAGGATTAGCAGCCATGTTGTCTTTCAAACGGACAAACGCCGAGTTTGAAAGAATTCTCATGTCTCGAGTTGAACTCTACATTGCAGTTGAATGGTATGCATCGGGCTATACAATATAACCATGGTGTGGTGGGGAATAGTTGAACCACGTTGTGGTGGGAAACAGTAGTGATTACGTAGCACAGGGAAAAAGACAGGGGAACACAAAAATTAATTAAAACTAGTGAAAAGATTGTTTCATGAGAACAATAGAAGATTCAATGACTAATGTGCATAAATGAAAGCTGGAAAAAGTTATGAAAACCAAATTATATATACCAATAAAAGTATCAACGAAGTTTATCTGACATTTATGCGTACTTTATGAACTGATTCTCTTTCCAAATGTTATGTAAAATGTGGTAAATAATTCCTAATTAAATTATTTTTAATTGTAGAACCAAAGAGTGCACTCGGCGCTTAAGTACTTCGCAATTACAATCAACGAAAAACTGCATTTTGAGGTCAATTGTGATCTTATGCCTCTCTCAGTAGCTCTTAAGGAAATTAATCTATTGGAAAACATTATTTGTTTCGAACGTGCATTTGCGTATTTATTTGCATTCAAAATCAATAGAAAAACCAGTAGGAGAAAATATTTAAAATTTCATTGAATAGAGTTACAAATCTTACGTTATAAGAGTTATCTGTTTCATGTTAGAACCGAGACAAGAACATATAGAAAGGAAGACAGTTGTGGAATAAGGAATGTAGTTTGGTGCTGACACGTTTCTCGTCAGAAAAATCTTACACACACCCTCGTAGCTAAAACGAGAGGGTTAGCGACAGCACCCGATTTTTCATGTTCTCACCCTTGGTTTTTCAGACGTACAATTAGTGAGATTAGCAATTACAGAAGGGAAGTCCTGACGTGTTTCCGGACCCGACCGGTAACGAGAAAGGGAAGATTGCTCAAATCAGTTTATTTATGCTACTGGAAGTTCAGCAGTTGTGTACAGAAATTCACGTGCACCATTTCAGGGTCGTTCAATGGAAAATCTGGCAAAGTGTCCCATTCGACTCTAAAGAAACATTATCGAGTAATTGAATAACATTGAATAATTGTCTTCATGGCAATAACACAAAATTGAAAGTTTATTCTATATCCTAAAATATACTCGCAAAAAAATTATCTTGAAAACAAAATCAACACTGCAAAAAAATACTGACGTAATACATACGAAAGAATTCTACTCATCGAATCCCAACATGAACTTACTGTTATCTCGGAGCGAGGGAGTTACTTGTTGTTGGGTGAACCGAGTTCAAGCGATGCGGCATGGTTGTAAACAAGGGTGCAAACTTAGGAGGATGTCACACGGGGTTACAGACACTTGAATATTCCAACAGCTACCGGTTCATTCAATCTTAAGAAATGCACTTGACAATGTACATAATTTATTGTTAGAAAATTAGTTAAGATTGAAAGTGATAAAGGGGGGAATAAAACTGTAATTATTTAATCAATTACTTCAACCTCTTAAAGCAAACAAAGTAACACAATAGTGTCTATAATTTGGTCGATACNTAAAGGGGGGAATAAAGTACTTCTAGTACAATTAACTTCTATTATATAATAAAAATAAATGATTAAAGATATACGTCCTTATGATGGACGAATACTATATATTATTGTGATATCCAGTACACAAATCACAGGCCATAACACAAAGTCGAAACGTTCTGTCCTAAATATTACAACAAATACGTAATATATGTCCATCATAAGGACGTAAAACTGTAATTATTTAATCAATTACTTCAACCTCTTAAAGCAAACAAAGTAACACAATAGTGTCTATAATTTGGTCGATACAAACGTAGAAAATATATTCCAGAAGTTAAATATCACATCCTTTCAGTAGTCATCAAACATTTAATTTGTATATCATCCTACTTCAAGTCGTAGTACATAAATTTATAATTAGGTGACATTGTGTTGTCAGGAAAGAAATTAATGATATTTGAAGTGAATGCATCCCAGAAGGCAGATGTCTCACTATGAACCAATCACTGATAAACAAATATATTGTGAAGTCATGCTTCAATACAAATTCGTCAATAATTGTGTGTACGTCAATAACTTCTCATGGAGCAGTGATGTAACGTGAAACTGGGTATAGCACATGAATCTTAGTTTAAATGCAAAGAGAGTCAAGGTAATTTCGGAACTATATAACTGCAATTTTCGATTCCTGATCTCAAATAACAGTCAAGTTGATAAATAATGCATTCGATGTTCCTCAGGAAAATGCGCTACTATGCTACAAAACAAAAAACATAATACTATGCATATGTTTTCAGAAACGACACAGCGCAATAAATTTTATCTGAGGATTTTCCACGGAACAAAATATCTAGAAATTTATTAAGTTTCCAAGAAAAGCAAGATAACGGAAGAGAAAGAGCAAAATAAAATTCAGTCGACGTTATAGGAATTGTAAAAAAGGCAAGGGAAGGAAACTTGAACCCTGCCTGCGTAACTGAAGAGGTCTTCCTTCTTGCGTAGCGAATAATGGACATATTGGTCGTAGAAGCCATCTACGCGTGAATCGACGGCGGCGCCGCACCGCCACGCCGCTGAATGCTTCACTGCGCTAACAGGCTACTCGGGCTACTACTGTCACGTCGCGCAGACGACAGCCGCCAGACGTGTGACTCGATTTCGTGCGAAACTTCCCCTAAATCAGATAAGATCTTCGAGGTTATTCGATTATTTTTGGGGGTTGTAAACGATAAGGGAGTGAAACAAAGCAATATAATTATCGAAAAGTATTTGGGACAAAGAATAACTTCTAAAACAAGAGCACGGGTGATCTTATTATTATCTGCCCCTAAACTTCCCAAATGACTACCTAAAATTCACTTGGTAAACCGATCGCTGTGATTGAGTAGTGAGCTAGGTGTTTCAGATTCTGGAGATACGTAGAACCCACCGATTTAACTTTCCCTGCCCCACGGGGATGGATGTCATAGGCCAGTTTCTTCGATCACTGTTTCCACCGTTTCTTATATTCATTCTGTATCAATGTCGTAGCTTGAATAACGGGACATTTTTGCGTGACCCACCTCGATCTCCTTCATTTCACTAAGTGAAAAAGCGAGGTTAGAATTGAATCTTGAAAACACGCAATTTGCTCATAAGTTTTTCAACACAGGGGCAATAGCATAGTTTTTTAATGAAGAAAAATCACACTGTTTTAACTGCTTTTCATTTCAATCAAAGGGTGCTACAGCACCTCGGTCTGCGAGTACAGGTCTCGTGTAATCTCATTTCTGTGTTATTTTGATTCTGGTATTGTTTTCAGTAATCTACAAAACAAGAGTAGATAGGAACCCATTTCCGACACTCGAATAATTTCAAGTTCTTATATCCTCTCACGGCTGCAGCTCTCACATTTCTACATTATATATTTATTGCGAAGAGATGTTCAAGACTGAGGTTACTGAGTAGAAAAATGTTCACTTCGTGATCAAGAACTAAGGCCGGTCCGTAGAAAGATTGAAGAGTCTACTGCTTTATGCATGCACACTCTCTTCACTAATATACCGAAAAAATGGTCACATCTTCAATAAATAAACCAAAATTATAAAGTATTACTAAAACGTAATTGTAGCCATAAAACGTGGAAATTTCAAAGAAATAATTATTTTAGTTTTTTCAATAGCTTTTGAAATATGAGAGTATTTGAGAGAGAAAAAATATAAAAATATCTTTCGATTAAAAGTTAGTAGTCATTTTCTCCTACGTAATTGCTTCAAGAACAAAAGAAATCTAGAAAGTCGTCTGAGAGTAGATGTAAAGTGCGGAATGATATCCGTGCGCCAAGAATACGAGCTAGTGAACAGTACAGGAACACGAGACGTGTAGACGAGGGGCATTGATAATCATACTGACTCCCCCACTAATTGCAGCTGGCATCCATTCTGCCACTAATGTCACCTCCTCTTCCTAGAATTTAATGAGACTCATTAATTACAGCAGCTTACTGTACGCTTCAATAGACACGATCCTTAGGAGTTCCACAGAACTATTTTCCCGCGTCGCTAGGGAAGCTGTTGCAGCTCGACAACAGAACTATTTTAGGCGTAATTTAACACAGGTTAAGGATAACGCAGTTAAATTATCATTCTTGAATGATCTTTTTACAGCACGTGACGCCATACTTTAGATTACTTTATCAAATCTAAATTGTAGTACACTAGATGATTACAAAGCGTTGCCCATGATTTTTCTTAGAACAATCTTCTTTTAGCGAGGAAAACACATTATATATATTAAGAGATTAAAATTATATTACTTACTGGGTTTTAAAAGCATACGTACATCNATTTAAGCAAATGAAATATGTCGTCAACTGCCAGGTGAAAACCTGTCAGGTGCGATGGGCCGAAACTGCGACGGGCCGAGACTCGAACTCCGGACTATCTGCTCTGGCCGCAGATGTGCTGTCCACTGCACCACCCGCCACGTCTCCCAGATTCGTACGCAACATGGACAGAGGACCCGGGTTAGAGTTCCGGTCTGTCGCAATTTTCACCTGGCTGTTGACGATGCAAAGTTTTATTTACTTAACTTTATCCTATTCAACAAATAGCCATAGTTCCGTACTTCTCACTGATCTACAATACCTTCAAGCCTCGAGGAATGAAAATTTCAAATCAATTCATCAAATTTCTTCCTTGTTTTTGATGCTGTACACTTACATTCATTTGTATCATAGTGAAAATGACTATAATTAGTCTCAAAAAGAAGTTTCCTAATTACAAGACTTTTCTCTGTATTGTGAAACGTTAAGGAGATATCTGTTGATCACTGACATTTGTTACTTGACTTGCACAAATGAACTTCCCTTTTTTGCCCAGCATCATTGTAGGAAGAGCGGTCAAAACAGTTTACTTGACTGATGGATCCTTCACGTGCAATGAACAAAAACTATTGGAAGGGATGATAAAGTTAAAAAATCACTCCCTGGAGGAAAAAATATCGGACAGAAAGATCGTCTCGGAATAATCTCTTGGGCTGTCCTGGGCCAATGAATTCAGAAGGGGAAGGAACGGTCCGGGGATCCATGGGGGAGAAAACACAGTCATAGAAATGGAAAGTAAACACTACCTTTTTAAGAAGAATTAAGCTTTTTAGTGAATCAATGAAAAAAATAATGTAGGAAAATTCCTTTCCATATTTCTTCAAATGTTTTTTTAATTATATAAATCTTTTCTACGATTGGAAGTGGTTAAATCATTTGTAACTAAGTACGAACAGGTAAAAATGAACTTAAATAAGGACTTCTATATAAGAAATAAAAAATGAAACGAATGATTTTTTTTTCCTTGACACGGTCGCAAGATATAGGGAAATATGCCTTCAAAGAGAAGCAACTCACAGAAATATTTGTTCATTAGTTAATCATAAAAATACAAACAATCACCTTAAATTCATACATGCTTCAAAAAGCTTTGCGAAATTCACGAAATCAACCACAAAATATATATTAGTAATAATGCATATACATTTTTTTCAATTTCCATCAGATATAATTTATTTAATACATCTTATTCATCCGCAAAATGTTATTTAAAACTACAAGAAATGTTATATAGTATAATGGGACGAAATCGCGACTAAAAAGAACGGAAGATTTTTTTCATAGAATTACATTTTTGATAATTATTCCACTTAAAAATTGGCGGTTGTATAGGCGACCATTGATATGTCCGAGCTAGATGGAGATGTTTAAAAAAATCAGAATGTCACAGCAGTGAATTTATATGAAATCAAATTTAAAAAATAGAAAAGAAGAGAAATTTAAAATATTACAATAGGGAAAAGTTAATGGTAATCCACAAAAAAATATTGTTTTAGACTACCGCTGCTTTGATTAATTTTAAGCGTCTTCGGGGTATCTCCAAACGTTAGTCTGAGGGATCCTACTCAAAGAAAAAATAAGCGCGTCAACTACCCACGCAGATCCCTCCTCCTCCCAGACTCTTCCTTCCGGTCCAGACCCTTCCGGGAGTGTGCTGACCGCGCAGAGTCGTCGATCACTTAATATTCTCTCAGTCGCTTCATCCCCCGACCCTCATGTGTATCCGCTGGGATGCGTTCCGCCGTCGCAGCCTCCACATCTACCACCAAAGCTATCTTGAACGTTTCAGGGAGAACCTCGTCATGATCGTCATCCACCATGAACACAAGTCACCATGGTTAGGTTAACCTTAATCAGCCATATTTTATTAGGATGAAATATTTTACCAAATTGTCTTCTAATACTTTTATGTAAAGATAATTACCTGTTCGTGGGTTTTAAATTTCATCCGATTTACAAATCAATTAATTATATCTTAGTTAAATTGTCTTAAACGATCTTACAGACCGTAAGGTATCTTTTTTATTCGTAGATGAACGTAGACGTCACGAATCGAGGATGGTAGGTTGCATCTGTAGATACATCTATGCATCAAACGTTGTGAAATTTTGTGAAGCGGAGGGGAAGTGACCAATTTAAACCGATTTTTAGCATATATTTTTATTAAATAAACTACACCTGCGACTTCGTCTGTGCATACATTTTTTGAGTGGGTTTTTTGCCATCAACTATGATGTTTGGGCTAATTAACAGTAAACCCATTATATTCACACGAAATTACGTTGAGCCCCTTACAGGAGATTGTGGGCAAAAATATAGAAATACACTGTCAGATGTAGTGACTGCCAATAGTTCTGGACAAAAGTTCATGCGAGAAAGTAGATACAATATTTTTTGTTAGTTCAGTGCACTGGAAAAATAGTATGAATGTTTCCAATATTTTAGATACGGAGAAGAAGTTTTTTTAGATACAGATCACAAAAGGTATGCTTTTCCTGCCGTCAAATTAGTATTATTTCAAGTGACAAACGGGTATGGATTTGTTTGCTTGTATGAATATACATTCCTAAAAATCTATTTTCACAACATTCCACAACTCTTAAGTCACTCGCACAACCGCTATAAAATCCAATTTTTGCCATCTGGCTACCACAATAATTAACCAAAAGGACACACTTTAAAATAAAATTACTGATTCGAACATGATCCCTAAAGCCTCTAACATGTTGGCAAAGAACGAGTTTGCATAGTATGTATTATAGTAATCTAATTTTTGGCTTCAATTTTTTCTCGAGATATTTGTGGTAAGTAAATTAATCGCTATCTCCACTTTAAGTACCATCAAATTATCTATACAGCCTCAACCAATTTTCGTCATCCCCACCGTCACCACACCTCTTTAGGCTACCACCAACAATTAAACGAGCTACATCGCTATCACCTCGGTGATTCTACTCAGATACTCCCCCATCACCAAGTATTCGTACCTCGGGTTGGATCGTCAACTGTATACATCTGTTTCTCTCTCCCCAGTAGCAACCCTTGGTTCTGCTTCCGCACTCCGCTCATCGGTCACTGTCCTTGGAAGATTTCCCCTCGTCTTCGCCGTCTCTTATCACGCGTCGATCGGAAAATCGCCCACAAAGCCCCTTCTTCGCATTCGATGGAGTACGCGACGATTCGGCAAGGAATCACAAAGGCATTTAGTAGTACATGACCAACAAGTGAGACAGCGTAGGGTCTTTTCTTCCTCAGAATTTTTAGAAAGGGTGTCGAGACAAGACATCTTCCCAATGACGAAGGACACAACAACGAGATGCCTTATTGTCCGCGTTTCTTCGCAGGTTATTAACATGGTAATTTGTTATGCTTGTATTTATGCTCTTGTCTATACCAATACTTGGGATGTAGAAGAAAATCTTAAATCGTCTTTTTCCAATTGCTCATAGGTCAGACAGGCGAATAAGGGCAAATTAAAAAGAGTACAATAAAATGTTTTCGTCTTAACAATGCATTGAAAGTGATGCTTTCAAGTTAATAGAGGAATTTGGAAAAAATTATCATAAGGAGATTGAGTTACCGGGTAAGGATAGATCCGTTAAACGATCAATTTTTTTTCTTCGATTAAACTATTATCAATAGAACAAATACACCGATGAATTTCCCTATGAATGAATAAAACTGAAATGCTTATCTACTAACATGTATAAAAAAGAACTCATATAATAAGCGATCAAATTCACCGTATTTTGTTGTGTTTTTTGTTGCTCTGCGAAGTTATCACATCCTGACCTCGCCTTCCTGAGAAGCATCCAAGCCGTTTTATTGGATCCATTTCATGTAACGTATGAACATAAAATAACCCAGTTTTTTTTTAAAAGAAAGAGTACATTTCATTTGTTGAAATGAACTGGTTTTTTTTTAACTGAAGAAATCCGCACACTACGTTAATACTTGTGTCATTTCCTGCTAAATGAAAAGTGACTCCACAACATAATTCGTTTGTCGTGTATTTTCAACCTCTGACTTTGTGAACACGTCATTTAATACGGATAAAATGAATTAAATTTTCTCTTTTATGTCCACCGAAGCGGACAAATGCTAAATTATACACACAAACACGCAATCGCCACAACTCACGTCAAACAACATGGACTAGCAGCATCCAGATAGCAAATATTAAACTGTCATTCACCGAATACAAGAAAGGACAGTGTCCACCAGGGAATGGACGATTGCATCTCTGAAGGGTATTCGCCCAAGGCACCTTTATCAGTAACGCAGAACAAGCAGAGCGCTCGCCTCAGCCGTCCACCAATCACAGGATGCTGGAGGCGACAGCTGCAGAAGCGGGACTGCTCAAACGGAATGCAAGAGTGACCAGTGGTCCAGGATGTTTCCGGTGCATCGCTCTAGGCATGATATGTGTTCAGTTGACAGAGAGGTCAGTTTGCTATATCACCACGATCATCGTTTTACGTTGTATAATTATTTGCTCTTTGAATAAAATTCAAAGCTATGTTTCTTCTCCAAATTTTCGATAATTTAACAAATAAAATAGGGAACTCGATCAGTCTGTACTACTCTCCTGATGTGTTTGCAACAAATATTTAGAGAATCTGTGTCATGATGTATTGGATAATACATTTAGTTAACTTATCTCCGCTCAATTTTCACCGTAATTTACACTAGAACATTTCTCTTCTTACAGTAATATTAACGTAATGTTCACAAATATTTCATTTTAAACTTCATTTTAAACCGTAGTCTTGTTTCTAATTTTACATTACGTATTATTACACGAAGGGAAAGAATAAACAATATATGAATGTAAGCGGGAGTCTCCATAGTGAATAGGCGACGAATCAGCTATTTAAAATATATACTACTGTACGTCCAAAGATATGACCTAATTTTTTTATCATCAATTCAAGACATGCGGTATGCATTTTTGTAGATGAATGATTTTTATTATCGCGGGAAAATCAGCTACAGTTCATTCCAAGTTTTTTCGAGATAAACATAAACGAAAGAAAAAGATAGGCCTATCAAGGCCCCGTCAAATACTCCTCAAGCCTGATGTAGAAGTATCTTGACTATTCGACTAGTTTGTAATCCATTTCTCAAGTATCTCAAGTTGTTGTAAACTTCGCGAATAGTGTAGCGAGAAATGAAAATCGGCGCAATAATAACACAGACGAAATAAATGTGCAATAAAAAAATAAAACGATAAATTAAATTTTAAGGGGTGGATTTAATGTGTGCCAAGTTGGAATGCGTTTATCATACAATTATACTTATTTATTGAGATATTTCTCTTCCATCGATTCCAAAAAATATATATATTCGCACGAACATGTTTCACACACGTTCCGTAGGAGGCGTTTAAAACGAAGAGTGGTCAGCAGCTTATTTTCTTTATAGAGGGGCGTTTGTAAGACGGGAGAAGGGATGAGATTGCAGTTAACAAGACCACCCACGGCCAAACGCTCTGAACGCGCACAGCATGTGTTTTTTTTTTTTTTCAGATCAAAGCCTTCCGCGATACGTAATGCCTGCAAGGGTAGAAGAGGCAGTGGACACACTGTTAAGGGGATCGCAGGGAACAGATGACGCAAAATACGATATTTTGAGGAGATTGGCATATAGGGTAGTGATGGAATATAATGGTTAAATGCGATACTTGAGAAGGAGATGTGAGGTTGTCTAGGGCCTATACGACGGGTAAAAAATTTCCAAACAAATACTTGTATCTAAACCGTTTGTTTGTTTGTTTGTTTGTTTGTTTGTTTATACCAATCATGAAACGATTGAATCCCATCTTTTGAAATCCATTAAAAACACTCGCCCAATCGGTTTTGGGAGGCTGTTTAGTCTTCCAAATCTTAAAGTAAATAATAATTTAATAAACTTATTTTATTAAACTCATACAATCTATTAAATATCTTACTGTCTGCAGAGGTCTTGGAAAATTCTATAGCTGTGTGTTAACTAAATCGCGAAGGTTTGTAGTACGGCTTACCCCGCGGTATAATTACGTCAGAACAAAACGTTTGTATATAGTGTACGAAGCTTAAGGAGCGACCTATGCAACGGTGCGGTAACACTAATTATCGTAATCCTTTTTTCGGTCTTGATACATACGACCTAAGAGCAAAATTTCGTAACGCTCACTCCTCAAACATAATGGGCTAAGTAAAAGATGTCGGGTCAAAAATTAATATTTCGTTGTAATCATGAGAATTTGTTTCCCACTTGGCGTTGTGCAAACGTTTAACGAAGTTTAGCAGAATTTGTTCACTAAAAATAAATCATGGCAGTGCATCAATTCTAATTTTTACGTCAAAGGTGAATTACATAAATATGAATTTATTTTTAATCACTTTTTTAAGAAATTAATAAACAAGAATGCTCTACGAATTGTACAACAAATTTTATGTTAACAGAAATAAGATATCACACAAATAGATAAAATAATATAAAAATGTTACTGGAATAAAGTAATATTCTTGAAATTTCGTTAATATTATTCTGACGGGACTACTTTCGTATATTGATGTTCTTCCTTTGCAGGCCCCTAAATTTTAATGTACGTTCGTAAATTTTTAATTTACATGAATTTTATTGTGAGTATTAAAGCTCATGATGACATAAAAACAAGAAAGCCATCTTCCGAAGAAATAAAACGAAATGTTTTGATTAGAAATTACCGGCTATACATCGTGTTAACACTACCATTACCATTATTAACGTCTTCCATTATTAAGTATTTCATTCATGCAATGTTCCTTATGTAAACACCTGATGAAGGCCACTGATTGTGTGAATAAATAAAATCGGTGACTATAACAGGTCTGGATAAAAAACATGTTCAGCCTCTTTTGGACGATTACAATCTGAAGAGACTGTGTTTTTTATATATTATGATTCAACTCGATATTGGAATCTACATTAACATTAAAATTTGTTATCACTATTTATTTACACCTGATGAAGACTCCAATCTCAAATCGAAACGTAGTGTATTTTTAAAAAAATCATTTTGTCATCGTCCAATAAAGGTCGTTACTCATTAATTTATTCAGATTATATAGTGGACGTAAATAGTAGAATATATTAAAAATCGTTTAATTTCATACTTTTGGATAAGTATCTGCAGTAAATTCTTCTCGTTTTACAATATGTTCTTTAATGATTTTCCTATCCCACCATGACACTTCCATACGTTACGCACGTCACTTTCCTCCCCGTGTTTTATCCCGTCCTCTGACCTCAATTCCATTCTCTCTCTCTATTCAACCGTATCATTCCTCCCCACTCATTGTTCCATGCGAGTTCTCCTTCTCTTGCTTGTTATCCGCCTCTTCTTTCCGCTGACGAACTCAACTGCGTCGTGAGTGCATCACGCACTTGCAACCAGACCTTGTACCTGAAGCAGAGACTTCCTCTCTCTTGCGATGTCGAGTGGCCTGTAAACACTCGCTCTTGACTACGCGAGCGACGAGCCCTCCCTAATTTCCTAATTACTCCCAACAGTCGGAAATAATTAACCATTAAATGTTTGCTTCTGGAGGAGAACGCGGGAGATTGCTCTGTGAATCGACAATGAGCTTGCGTCATACTGGTACTGGCGTTGCCAACATCTACGTCGAACTCGCCAAAGACATCGCGTATTTGGTAATGAACGCTACTTTGGAACGAAGCGTACAACGAAAAGGGATGCCGTTCAGCACAGGTTCGAGAGGGAGAATTAATCTGTCATAAGAAGATAGCGTATGTCGATACTCCACTGCAATGAGATGAAGCAATGCAATGCAATGCAATGCAATGCAATGCAATGCAATGCAATACAATACAACACGATCGCACTTCGCTACACGTCTTATAGAGTATAATCACACATTTTATAAAGATAAGAACTTTCACATTTTGGAAATAGGGAAGAGGTTTTGGAAAATGTTAAAATTGGAAAGAATCATATTCATAAAATTCTAAAAAATCCGTCCATCCTTACTTCAAACCTCTCCTACAATTAGCCTTGCAACTCCTTTCGCACAATAAAATAGAAAACATCAATGGACAAACCCTAAATTACACAAAAAAGCCCTCCATAGGTAAGTGTGCACTCGCCACCTTTCCCTTAAATGGAGTCAGGTATACTACCTTCCTCAGTTGATTTTCCGTGTTGAAAATTACTGTCTCTTTCTCGATATTTCTTTCAAATTTTATGTTTCACGTCAATGTTTCAATGTATGATACGATTTTCTTCAATTTTAATAAGTCATCACATTTTGAAAAATTGCTTTTATACATATTTGTTTATTTTTGTAACAGCACTGATGATGGCAGTCATGTGGCCGAAAAGGCCTTATGAATTAATAAATAACAAAAAATTGGATAACAATCTAAATCTTCTTTATTCAATAATGTGTATACTACCAACACCGAACCTCGACATACAATAGGAGCAATTGCTCCATTGATGACCGAATCGTTTTTCTTTCTATTCATGTTGACTGTCTTGTGTGTTAATGAGAAACTTGCCAATGCAACATTATTATTCTAAAATATAAAATTTATTTTAGTTTTCTAATAATCGCTTTCCCATTCAAATTTCTTACATTTGTTACTAGTTTCTTCGTTTTTTAACTTCTAACTTTACTTGTTTGATATCTCATCTGTTTTAAATTCCTACAAGAGGTATTATTGGAAAAATAATGTTGACTTTTGCGTTCCAAAGAGGATGTGAAATATTCTCTTGTAATCACTAATGATCCCAAATACTCATGAAACATTCACTCGATTGACCATAAAAACCCATTCTTTTAAACCAATATTTAAATTAACATATACATAAGAATTGTATGGTTTCACAAACGTTTGCAAAACTAATGGTACATTATTGGTCCCTCATTCACTCCCCAAAATCGACCGCTAATGCATTCTAGTGGAGTCAGCGTGGCTCAGTGGGTAGAGCGCTGAACTGCTGGCTGGATGGTGGGGTTCAAACCCCGGTGAAGTGGGGATTTTTCATCACACCTCAACATCCAGAATGGCTCCCAGGCCTACTCAGCCTGCTGTAAAATGAGTACCAGGGGCTATCCTGGGGTCAAACCGGTCGGAGCGAGATGCTGACCACATCTCCTCCTCCTAGTGCAGAGGTCAATTAATTGCGGAGCTCTACCCTCCGCGAACCCCTTGGGGGCCTGTTGTGGGATAAGTTTGAATGCATTCTAGTATCTTACAGACATATGATATTCATGACTCATTAAACACTTCACAAATGGGGAAGGAAAAGAATTTCAGTAAAAAAGATGCAGAAGAACGAAAAGTACTTTAAAAAAGGGAAAATAATCGAGTAAAGATATAAATTTAGTTTTACTCTGATTCTTTGAGATCAATGCATTATCAATCATTTTATTTGTATAACATTTTAGGGGAAAGTTCATGCCACGTAAATATGCCTACTCTTCCGCCTAACTCTGAAACATGAGAAGGATAAAGTTGTCAAAAAATGATAAATATTAAGTCAACGAAGTAACAAAATCTCATTAATGAATAATGTTCGGACGAAGAAAATCATAACTGATCTAAAATTTTAAAGAGGTTAAGTATTCAAGGAACCTAGAAAAATGTATTACAATAATCTTAATTATGATGTAGAAAAATTAATCGTATTTTAAAGATTTGGAGCTTCCGATTATAAGCTGACTTACCTAATCTCCTTGTTTACTTCTCTTTTGTGTGTGTGTAATACTTGTTTGTTTTTTCTGCTTGGGTATCTAAGCGTTTCCTACGTAAAATTCCAAGTTGTAAGTATGACAACCAAACCACTCCTCCCTGCACAATCTCGAACATACCATCACGAGCATCACATCATATGCAAAGCAAATAGCGTCAACACACTTAAACCCTTCCTCGGTACCGTTCTGTCTCCACTCCGTGCCCCTCCCCCTCCATCACCCTCCGGGAAAGTAAAGCCAGTGCCTCTGTGGAGCATGCCTGCAGGCAAGTTGTCTTCCGCGCTATTAATTAGTCAACCCGGCAAAACCTTGAGTAAAGATGCCGCTCCGCTAATTGAGTGTTGATCTGCCTCGTTGATTGAATTATTACGTGTCCTTCTGTTGAGGGAGAATGGAGCGGTCAACTGTCAACAGGGGTCATTTCCATCAGACTCATTATCTAGGAGAAGTGTTTGGAAAAAAGGGGATTTTTTACATATTATGATAAACGGAATGCAAGGACTTCAAAAGAGCGAGGATGCATCGTATATGCAAATATTATTATGAGAAGAGAAGATTCAAAGAGAAGATTAAAGCACTCGTTAATTAATTATTGTTTCCTGAAATTATTTGAAGTCACAGGTTTGGTTTAATGCGAGAAGAAAATACAAGCATGAATATGTTCTCAATATTGCGAATTTTCTTTAAGTAATATACGACGATAGGCACCAAGTAATGTTGAGAAACTGAAGAAAAATGAGAATGGGTAGTCACTATTTAGTAAGTTAAATTAATGTAAAAATGTATTAGATAAATAAAATTAAAAATATGTAATTACAAAAAGCTATCCACACAATGCAATGAAAGTAGGAACAAAAATTTGATCAAAATGAGTGTTTAAGCTTGGGAACAGAAAAGAGAGTTAAATATGGGTGAAAATAAAGAAGTGTACCTCTTGGAGAGATCAGAGACAGGAGTGGACACATTATCAGATAACAAGGAATGGCAACGTTTATAACAGTAATATATTCTATTTGCATCAGTAATACCTAAAATCTTAGTCCTGCAGTGTATTTTCTCACGAAAATTTTTGAAGTGCACAATCTGGAGCAATGAGCAATAAGAACCAGATGGGATATAAAGAAAATGTGAGATTTGTTCGTAGATAGTTCTTGCATGGATTTATTTAAATTTTGATACGTTTCATTTTATTTCAACCTCGTTTCTGTTGGGAAAATTTCTTGCGTTTTAATATTCAAATTGTGTGGAGTTACTGTAAAAACGACTTGAAAAACTTCAAAAATATTTGTAATTGATTCAAGGAAATAATGAAAGGAAAATGTATTATTTTGTGTTAAGGCTACCTTTACTTTTACGGATCAAGCAAGTGATGATCCCAGCATTTGCCCAAAATACACCGCGTAAAAGAGAAATGAAACATCACAATATCGATACGAAAAAGTGAACATGACTGCCTGGAAAGACGATACAAAATAAATATATACATTCAAATATTTTCATTCAAAAAGAAGAAAAAAACCCTTCCGAAAATCAATCTTAGAATAAAACATATTCTTCTTCCGAAACTCTCCATTTCCTCTTCACCCCAATCCAGACAATCGAGCCGACACCAAATTCAATATCCATTCAATCAGACCTCACTCATTCTCTTATATCGGAGCAAATTGTTGCCTTCCCTCGTCCCAGTCAGCGCCTCGCAGCGGCCATCTGCATAAACACATTCGGTGGCAAATGAGGTGTGAAACACAAATGGGAGAAGACGAGCCGAGACCCTCCAAATCATCCGAGCAACGCGACGCGAAGCTCTCTCTCTCTCTCTCTCGGCGGCGATGCAAAAGTGCGAGTGCGTGACTTATGGCGCAGGATATGTTCGCTGGCTGCTAATCCGCTTCGTCTTCCACTTAAGTACACACATGTGCCGCCCTCCAGCACTTCAGAGCACAATGATGCATTCGTATGTCGCTCTCTCGCACTGCCTGTCCATTGATATACGATTTTTTCTCTCCTAAGTATTGAAATCAACTAGCACAGTATATGGCTGGAAACTGCATAGACCCCTGAAGAGAATTATTACATCTATTTCTTTTATTTCTGGAGAATTATTATCAACTTGCTGACCTAACAGACGTTGTCCTGTCCAAATTTCCATAAATTTGTTTGTGATCGTTTGGTGGATTTGTGAAAACCTATTTTAAATGTGTAAACAAAGTAAAAATGAGAAAAAACCTATTTCTGAGGTCATCATTGTATCTAATAACGATTGTGACCATGGATATTCAATTTGAGGAAGAGTACATTCAGAAGTATGCCAATGGGAATTTTTTCATGCGAGATGAATTCTATCGGCAGTACGCCGCTGAAATGTCGGGAATGTGAATTCACCTGAAAAACTGAAATGTAGATTGAGTTAAAATCTCAAACATATTCACCAAGATTATTTTAATACAATTAAAAAGATAATAATCGCAAGATGTGTCGCGTGATAGTTCCCGTGGCGAGAACCATGGACACGTGCATAGAAGGGTTTTTGGGTGAGAATCTATCGTATTAGGGACATACTACCCAATCCCAGGAAGATAGTAGCGAACGTTCTTCTTCGATAACGTAATACTAGGAACTCGTTAACGCGGGAAACATGGCTACGGTAAATCGCATCTTTGTTCAAATTTGGCGGTTATCAACAATCCGACATCATTCCAGGACCTTCTTCAATAGATAAAATAAGAGACACCTGTCAAAAACTTCGATAAACTGTTATCTATACGTCAAATAATATGACCTGAACTAGATACTGATATTTTCAATATTTTTGACTTCCGTTTTACAATTAAGTCATCAAATCTTGATTCACAAAGTGTTACTGATTGGGAGAGAGCGTTAACTAACATTTCTCGTTTTCAAAAACCCTAAAAAGGTTATTTCTCGTAGAACGTTTGGTAGCTTCGATCAAAAATTTCGCTTGGTATTAAAGATAAATAAATCAGTTCACGGGTCACGATTGCAATTCGCGAATACGTAGTCACATCAAACTGTCGGGGTTGGAATCTTGTAGAGTACTAATGATAGATGTTGCCGGGATAGTTGGCGATTGTCGCTGGCTGAGTGAACAGGCTTATGGCGTCTGGATGTACGTTTCATGCTGCATGGAATGGTTTTAATGTTGTTTGTTGAAAGGCGAGCAAAAAATGGAAGGAATTTGAACCATTCGATTACAAAACTGAAGAACAAATCTAATAGAGAAAATTAAACACATGTAATGGTCAAAATGGTCGTGACACTGGGTAAAAAAGAAATAAAAACATTCGATAGCTGCAAATAAGCGGTTACAACACTACCATTCAATGCAAAAAAAGTAAAAAATGAAAGAAGAGAAAAATGAGAAGATCTTCGTAATTACCAAGAAGACGAGGCAGTAAGTTGCAGTGGGTTGGTTCAAGTTGAGATTCAAAATACTTCAACATTTATAAAAATGGCTTATTTGTTTCATGGCGTATTTTATTTGACGAGGAACAGGTAGGGAGCTCCTCTACCCTACCACCTACTTGTGGGAAACGTGATAAGGGAATGTTAGATTTCAGGTAGTCAGAGTACTTATTGACTCCGATCATATTAGATGTCACCAGCTTGAAACCACATGTAGTCTGGTCAAGCGAAAAACAAAACCAGAGTTTTCTGGTACTGCATCTGCAATGGAATGAAGACGTTGTTATTTCAGTTGGTTGTGGCAGATATTTTATGATAACTGGAGGTAAACTTTAGAGGTTTGGCTTTACATAGAATCATACATGACTTTGTTCCAGGAAACCACTTGTCGCCGTTTGCGTTGATCGTCGGAGATCAGAAATCGGGCATCCAGAAATGACCTGCCACTGTCTGTAAACTCTCCCTAACCCATAAAATAATGAAGCACGTACATTTAATATCTCGGTGACTACTTTGACTTCATGAGATGAACGTATTCCATCCCATCAACATCGATTACAAAGTGGTAGAGAAAACTACGAATCGAAGATTTCTCCCTTCATCTTCTCTTGTCCTTTCCCTTCATACGGCGTCCTCCACCCCACCTTCGTCTGTTCCGTGTGACGTCGCGTCTCCTCGCCCCGGGGAAGTATCATTGTTGCGCGAGAGATGCGGGCGTCTGAATAATTCAGAAAGCCGCCACGAGACAGCGCGAGTGCCGAGGGGGCAACCGGGGGAAGTCCCTTCTCTGGCTGAACGCACGGCAACGCGCGCGTGCCTCGAGGCGCGGCTGCGAGGGTGGCAGCAGGGTTAAGGGCGATGGAGGGAGGAAGACAGCAGCAGACAAACCTTTTTAAACGAATCATCTTTCGTATGTGGAAAGGGAAGCGGTGGAGCAGAGTTGTGTCAACAGCGCTAGACAGAGTGGCTGGTAATTATTCACGAAGCAAAGAGGAGCGGGATGCATCGACGAATAGAAGTTGGGAAATGTCTGGATTCAAGGAAGAAGAACGGTGTTGTGAATAAGATGCTGATGGATAATAATTAGGATAAAAAAGAGACGATGAGATAAGCACATCCTCTTTGAAAGAAGTCTCACGAGTGAGGAATAAGAATTAGTACAAAACATAAACAGAAGATAAACCGCCAGATCATATTACTAAAAGATATATACCCATTTTCTCCCGTCACACTCATGTTAAGATTGTGAAAACACACCATTAAAATGATTTTTATCTGGTCTGCGGAACAATCATTTTCGTTTCAACTATGAACCAATTCTATTACAATTTCTTTAAAAATACAATTTAAATTCGAGTTGTGGTATTTCTCAAATTTCCCTCCAGACAACGCTACTCACCGCATTTATTATTACTCTAAACATTATATAATAATAGATGATACACATCATATTTACGATGTTGTAAATTTTGACATCACCATACCAGTTAGTATTTAATCTATAATACTTATAATGCAGGGTCCTCACATAGGACGTTAATCCTTACGCATCTTTCAATGGTACTCTTGCGCCCCATATGCCTCATCCATGGCCAGAAGACTAACAGCAACTTAGTAGGGAAGGGTCCAAGCTATTACATCATAATACTTGTGTAATCGTCTAACTACAAGAACAGCAGCTCACTCAATATTTGCAAGGCCTTGCCCAATAGAAGTCTGTCAACACTTCATGCTCATTTGATGTGACAATCAAATCATTATAGCCTCCCGTATGTATGTACATGTTTGTTGCACAAATAAACGAGACTACGACAAATGTCAAATGTTGACATACTAGATTTCAATAAAGGATAAATTAGAAGTGATCACTTTCGCCGGATGTGCAAATGGATTTCCTTTTGTAACATTTAATCACAGTGCCATGTAATAGTTGTAAACTAAATGTTGTTAAACAAAGAACAAGTTTCTACGTCTTCAAATTGACATCCCAATGCGATGAGATAATTTTTTACTCATTTTTTTTACGTCTGTTGCAAATTTCACTAATTTCCTTTTCTTTCTGGTCCACCCATAAAGCCAAGAGGATGAAGGATTGCCTCTCCATCTGTGTCAAGTTCCCCTACGAATGACATCATAAGAGAAATCAAACGACAGAATCGACTACTAGACAGCCGCCCTTTCATAAATGTTCCTCATCAATAATCGTAACACAATGATATTGTTGAATATCATCAGTGGACTGTGGGAAGTTAATGATCAACAGAAAAGGAAGGAAATATATACCGTAGAATTCAATTTTACTACAAGAAAACGTCACAAACCTTCGAAAATCTTAAAATAAACCACTATTTGAATTAATAAGCTATAAAAAAAACACAATAGAATATGTAGATATTTCTACACATCAGCTAAACAAATAATTAATAACGAATAAAACAATAAATATAAATGAAACATTGTTTAATCATATACTCAACGATCGTCCGAGTCATTTCATATATGAAAAGGAATAAAATTTTCATGCATTAATGTTTGTGGTTTGGTAGTGTGGGTGCGTAATATATATTTCGTGATATAAATAGAGATATACAGTTTATATTAAGTTTATTCTCAATATATTTTCGTCAAATAAATTGCTATTGAAGCTTATTACTTATCTCTTTTCTTCTATGAGAAAATAAATTAAGATAACTTCATCCGACTACTTTTACAAGAACTTTGTTTGAACTTACATCACGCAAAAACGTCTAATAAATTGAATCGAAACTTTCACAGTTGTAATACTATCACTTGAGAAAAGAAGGTAAGTTATATTTAGATACTTCATCTGACATTGGAGTTAGAAGCAGATATAGTTTTTTATGAGTAGACATTAAGATTTTTTCAATATCATTTTAAGTCGTCTACAACCATACACTACCAGACAACACCACCCATATCCTCAACCCTCACAACACCTCCCTTAGCTCCTTGTACTTCCTTCCGTTTGACGATAAGCCCCCTCTCATTCATTCACCCTCCTCCACTCGATATTAATCGCGCACATTAGCGCCGTCCGGGAAGAAATGAGCCAAACACGATTTTCTCTTCGTCCCCTAACGTGTTCCCGTTCCACGCGGATACTGTGCTGGTTCCGTCGATGTGCAGACTCTGTCATTGCTGATGCCTTCGGAACCCCCTACTGTACTTCAGTGTTTACAAATTGGTAAGTAGAAAGTAATTGTTAACTCACTCTTTTTCTCATTTAATTCTTCTTCAAAAAATATATAGTTTTACATATTTGGTGCTGTGAATCTAATCTGGAATTGTGTAAATAATGCATAACATTCAATATAAACTATTTGCTTACTCTTTTAAATTCGTAGTTGAATGGGAAGACATACAGATTTTTCTTTTTCTTCTCTCTCTTACGCGTATCACATTTTATATAAGGTCCCCTGAAGATATGGTATGGTATATTCTCGTCGAATGCCGTTTTTGACGCAGTATTCCAAAAGTAGAAAATATAAATCTAACAATAATTTTTCCCTACTTCACTAACAAAATAACATATTTAAAAAATTAAGATGATAATAAAATCACTTCTATAATAATGTAATCTTTGAAAATTATTTCTGACACACATTTCTAGCCCCTAACAGTCCCCATACTGACGCTTCCCAATAATAAGCAAATCGTAAACTTTCCAACACAGCACAAAAGGGAGAAAAAAAAGAAATTAATTCCCATAGCAAATGTCCTTCGCTCTCCCCATTGCCTGCGACTTCGTTTCTTGATTCGTCCCATTGGATTCCTCCCTAGTGAAGCTACGAAACGGAGCTTGTTAATTTCGCAGAGTACAAGTAATAATATGCGCAATTAAAGTGTTATTGTTCTCGCTGATATCACTTTTCCGGGACACCAAACGACTGTTAATTTTTACGAGAGTATGTCGACTTCCTGACTTGAAGAAATGTTCCCTAACAAGTCGGGAACAAGGGATGAAAATAATTGTCTGCTTAATAATCTCGGTTGACTCATTTCGGAATGAAATCCCGGGAGAAATGGATTTATGTCACATATTATAATGTACATCCAAAAATATTAATTTCACACACAGTTAAAATTATTGAATATATGTAAATCTCAATTTCTGTAAACATTATTTTTCTTTTAGTACATAAACAGATACAAAATGCGAAATAAATCGAAGTATCAACCATCTCTTCCAAGAGAATCGCCTTATTTAAACAAATATCATTTATGATCTTGTGGTACTGTCATATTGAGTATTATTTACGAAAAGAAAAAATGATTTTTTTAAATTAAAGAGTATTATGCACAGAAATTAAAATCTCATATTTTGGAAATTTCCTACAATAGAAGTCTTTACGAGCACTGACACATCATGACATTTATTTTCTTATGTTTTCTACTGTCATCAACAAAATGAAGATTTTCAGCTGCAAAACAAATTTCAATATTATAAAGAAAAGTAATTCTTTTATATAAATCTGTTCCCTTTCTCTCTCTCTCTCTCTCTCTCTCTGTGTCTGTGAGTGTGTGTGTCTGTGTTCTATGTCTGATATTTTATGAAATTTTATTAATTTTTATAAGTATTATTGTATGTATATATGTATGTATCTCGTTTCGGCCAGCTAGGAACACGAATGACGAGTGCCAGTAAGGTTCAGTTTTTGTGTGAGTTTACTCACTAGACACATCGTGAATTTTACCGAGGAACAGCGTCTAGATACGATTCAGATTGCTGTATCCGAGTATTACAACTGCGATTGTTACTCGCAGAGGGTGAATTTTTCATATTTAAACTGAGACATGGAAATGAAAAGCTACAAATTTTATCTTGCCCCACCTGGGAATTGAACCCGGATTGACTTGGTAACGAGTTATCACGCTGACACCGTAGCCACGGAAGGGACCTATTATTTTATTATATATCACATTATTTTAAGCTAAACTCTAGACAATTCAACAAGACAAGACAAAACTAAAATGCAATAATTTTTAGAACATAATGTCTAATAAATATTTGCGTAACTACATTCAAAAGTACCGTGTTGGACGACCCCATAATACAACTTTTATACGTGAAAAGAAAGAGGATAAGTTAACGGACTCGGACAACGTCAAAATCGAGAAGAAATCTGCGGGGAAAAGTCACTTCCTCCAATCCGTAACTCACTACTGATATATTGATATTCTTTTCCGCAGAAGACACAGGACACAGGTTGAGAACAAAATACACACAATGTCTCCAATATATATGAAGGAAACAGGCATTCTTCACTACCCCTCTTTTCAAAACATCTACCCTCCGCCTTTAACTTTTCGACAGGTTTACAAATATGCTGATTCTCCATCTACTAAAAACCAGCACATTTGCGTGGGTTTGTGTGCTCGAGACACCGTGGAGACGGCATACGTAAACATTCTTAGAAACCTCAAAGAGCCACTACGATGGGATTCACCTTTGCAAAATGAACGGACGGCGAAGGAAGAAAAGGAAACAAAAAAGGGCGTCGACGCAAAGACTTTTCACGTTATTTCCACAGGGAAATCGACTCTGTTAAGAGTTCTGTTACTTCCCTCTTCTTATACTTAAGTCACGTAGATTCATGAAATACACCGCGAAAAGAAGATCTGTACTTAATCACCAGAATAATCCCACCAATATGTACAACCATCTCCACCACCTCCCTACTAAGCATTCAAACTCACCCAAACCACCATTACAGGTTTTTCTCCGTCACAAACCTCCACCCTCCGAGACGCTACCCCCACCTTTAGGAGATGAGAGGATGAAAGCGAGCAAACATATAAGGCAAGCGAAGAACACGTTCCTACACTCAAATGTTAGTTCTTAGATGGGAGAAAGGCTATTTTATTTATAAACACTGCATTCAAGCACTGGCCGACGCGATGTTTGTTCCAATCTAGGAGAATACAAAATAAAAAGTTCTGAGGAAGTTGACTTCTACTCGAATATTTCAGAATGTCAGAAATATTCGTCAGATGTGTGACGATTCAAGATATTTTGCTTACTCAAGTCACCGTATTTGTCCACCTAAATGATAATTATTAGTCGTACATCATTTCTGGTATCATTTAAGAATGTTTAATACATTCAAACCATAATAACAATTGTCTCACTGTGTAGGCCTCAAATGTCTCATATTTACCCGGCATATGGTATCGGGTTAAAAATAGAAAATAATCCCAATGTTGATCCCTAAGATAACATTGCGAGAACGACACAGTGTTGTCGATGACGGAGACGCAAGGAACCTGGCTGGGGCAAAGCCCAGAAGAACGTCAGCCGACAAAACTCATCAGCCAGCATACTGAAACTTAAGTCCCAAATGGTAATCCGGGGAAATTCCCCACCAACCAAAACGAGTAAATGAAACAACATAAAGTAAAGAACAAAATGTAAATTTAACAAGAACTAATAAGAGTTGGGGTTTTTGTAAATTATATATTTTACAACTCTAATAATTTTGTGTTCTATAGATTTCGAAAAAAATTGTTGATCAAAGATTTAAATTAAAAAGGGGAAAAAGACTTTCGAGTGCTTTGTTCTGCCCTGTCTGAATTTTCCTGGGTCTGAGATTCCCTAAAACAAACGGAGGAACAAAAATATCTGACAACCTTTTGTTCAACGGTCACCCAACAGGGAGGAATCGATCCGTCGTCATCATCTGCGTAGTCGTAGCTGTAGTCTTGGAAATACCCTTTCGCCCCCAAGCACGCAGTGAAAGGCATCGTTCAACCTTCGCCAATTAAGCCATTGAGCAGCTGTCGCCGACCGCAATCCGCAGAGCTCGATGGTTCCATTGAATTGAGCCGTCCAACCACCGACTCACCCCTTGTCTGATCTCTCACGCTTCACTTACATCCTCTTCGCTCTCATTACAACAGACGAGCTTTCAATTATTATTTTTCATTTCTCAATGTTCGTCCCTGATTATTTCTTTCAAACGTGAAAACGTCGAACCCTTTATGTCAAATATTAACCACATTATTTCAAGTTTTCTGATAAAAAGGTGACACGGTAAGTTCACTACTCAAATCCCAATTTGATATGAGTTTTTGAAGTTTTTTAACCTAATTTCTGTTTACCGCAAGGTTCAAGTTCGCGTCCAGAAACACATATTTTGCTGCTAACCCTCTCTTCACAATTACTCGACCTCCTTGTTAGTATCGAAGCCGTATAGATAGTGTGACCAAAGAATCACACGGGATCCGTGATTCGTTATGTGGGTTTATTATTATTCTGTCCGTCGTACGTGCCAAGGTAACACTGAAATATACCAGAGAATCCATTCTGCTAAGGTCAGAGAAAGCATCAACTCCTGTAGTTTTCTAGTTCACCTAAGGAATATTTCACGGTCCATTTCATTGTATAATTTAATTTATACTAGCGATCTAATTCTAGGAAAAAATAATTCGTTAATTCTGTTAGTTAAGTCTTCGGGGTTATTTTCTCCGGAACCCATGAGTAATACTCGAGCTAAGAGTGCATGCCAAGGCAGGGACTTTCTTTAGTATTTTATGATGTGTGACATTTCATTTTAATCCACTTGTTTTGCATTGGGTACAATAATTCAATGGATATATTAATCAATTTACTAAAATATTGTAGATTATATTTTTATTTCTTCCTCTTAGATAAATCTACTCATAATAGACTGAATTACGTGGCAATCATATATGGGAGAATCTTTTTTCAACGATAATGTACTTAAGGAAGAAAGTAAACGGACGAAAATGTATCAGTGGCTGGAACCCTTCAGTTGCACACACAGACACTTTTTTTAAGAGCCTCAAGGCTCGAAACCTTGGATTTTCACTTCTACACTTATCTCATCGTATTTTATCATTAAAAATTTTACGCAAAAATTTTTATTAGTACGAGCGTTCCAAGTATAAATTAATTGTTAAGTCGATCAAAGACTTTTAGTTCTTTCCATCTAAAAGACTATTAGTTTACAAATATTTTCATAAGTATTACTTGAAAGAATATGATAAGTATAATTTATCCAATATCAACATACAAAAATCAATTCTACATTACATGAAATTAAACTACATTTTTTTAAATATCGGTGGTTAGGTATCTTCATTGCTCGCGAGAACCGATTGATTTATCAACCCTGCTGAAAGGAAGGGTCGAAGGCGTGTAGCACAGGAGACCTAAGGGGAGGTCGGTCATTGATCACGAGAACAGAGGGAGGCAGCGAGGACCGCGAATGCCCTGCCCTCAGGCTACTACATAACGATCCTCTCAAGGCGCAAATAAGGCTTTTCAAAGATTCTTCTTTCACGAGGTGCTCCAGAGTAAAACCTCGGCAACAGCCACCGGACAGTCAACTGAGCTCCAGGCGGTTTAGCCGCAGATGCTTCAGCACGTATTCTCCCACTTGAAGTGAGTAAAAGCTTTGACCACGCCAATCAGTTTCTTCTCAACAATCCCATGCAACACCAGATCTTTTCACATTAGTAAAACATAAAAAACGAAATTTCTTCACCTATAATGATTTTATTCGTACACAACTTTACGTATTAATGCAATGCAATGAAATTTATAAATATTCTAAGATTTTTCAGAGCATAGAGACAAACATCGGTTGATTATTCACTTGTCTTTGTGTTTCTTTATTGCGTTAGAAGATATATTCAATCCCGCTTATGAACTCACACCTATAGATACTTTTAGAAATATTTTATTCTTAATCTAATGTCAGATCCTCAACAACATGTCTTCCCATAGAAATAATGTACCATGAATAATCGATCAATATAAAATATATAAATAATGCTTAGAGACCAATGTTGCTGACAATGGAATTCCTTTATATCTCTACCTACTTAGCGGGTTGACAAAGGAATAGGAATCGTCCCCTTCATCATAGAGCTAGTTTTTACTTCCTCTTGTCATAATGTTCCTCTTTGTTTCAATTTATTTCAGATTGTATTTTCGCACTAACATATTTAATGTAGTAAGTCACAATATTCCTTCATCTCCTCATAAACAGGCAACTGAAGATCACAATATGATACACGACTCGCTATATTGCTACGTGCCTATTATGTCTAGGA
The DNA here is from genome assembly GCA_002313205.1 of Laupala kohalensis. Classification (NCBI taxonomy): domain Eukaryota; kingdom Metazoa; phylum Arthropoda; class Insecta; order Orthoptera; family Trigonidiidae; genus Laupala; species Laupala kohalensis. The sequence continues at coordinate 788,129 of NNCF01126718.1, read as the reverse complement.
GCGGAAAAGTAGATTTAGAACACTTATTCACCAGTGAACACACTTTGTTGTATAATTTTTTTATTCTAATATTTCATTTTAGATGGTATTTTCCACATTTGAGTTATTTCTTTTATTTTATCTTCATAAAAACTGACGATTTTTAAAATTTGAAACACATTACATTCTTAAATTTCAATCTTCCATTTAATAAATATGGGATAATTATAGCAATATAAATTTCATTTTCCTTTCCAAAGAACATATAGCTAATTATTCCCCAACAACGTCACTTCCAAAGAAGACAATCATTACGTAACAATTGCATAAAACTAGTAGAAAGAACAGATACTTTCCCACATTTATTTGTAGTGCCATCACGTTCCCAGCCCTGCATCTTCGTGTGCTTACAGCGCAAGGGCTGTTCGTGATGTCGGGCCGGTCAGCGAGGGTGCTAACAAGCCGTCCCGGGTCCTTCCGATATGGCTTTGTTTCCGCACGCGGAGATCCAAAAGAACTTTCCCACTCTTCGCTGGTTACTCGTCCTAATCAGATCTTGTATCCAAGGACAAAAACTTGTTGGAAGGAATAAGAAATCTCGTCTCTGCTACGAAAGCAAGAAATTTCTTCGTGAGATATTTTAAGTTACAAGTATTAGATGAAATTCTAACGATTTCTAGAAGGAATCAAACAAGCGTAATACTGTCTATTACGCTACAAGATATTGTGAATGTATTCGAAAGAATTAATATATTTTAATTACTGTTTTGGCTTCTAAAATAAAATAAAAAAATCATCACAACACTTTGTGAACCTTAGTATTTCGATGATGTCCCACATCCGATTGTGTGATTTTTAGAAGTCCCAGTAACCAATATTTTATTCAATATTTTACTTATTTGGATTTCACTTATGCGCGAAAGGAGAGAGTTATTACTATCTCCTCACAGCGAACTATGCACAAGATGGAAGTGGACGAATCCCACGAAACCCCGCTAGCAGTCGTGCAAACTTTTTAAGGGGCAAGTACACGGGGCTAGTGAATGCCGCTTTTCAACACCTCTTCATGTCTCCGCACAGAGGAGTACAACGAGGTGAAACCTGACCAAAAGAATTTTATCCAGTAAATTTGGTGAATTATGGCAAAAAATCATTTTGAAGTATATAAACAAATGTTGTCTATTATTAATGTTAAGAAAATTTATATAGAGCTACTGTTTAATTGTTTATATAGGTTTGACACATAACCGCTCGAATCAAAAATACATTTAACATGACATTATTTATATACATGTAAACAATAATTCGCAATAATCCATCAAGTTCACGGGATAAAATTCTTTTTGGCAGGTTTTGTCCCATTATAAACCAGTTGCTGCTTCAGGTCATTGAGCCATGACACCCCCCCCCCCAGAAAAGAAATATATTTTTTCCACCGAAGGTTTAGATTCAGATGTTTAAACTTCCTTTTCATAATAGAAAAATTTAGAATGAGTCCAATCATATTTATTTAAACATTTATTTTATTTAATTCATAGGAATTGTGTAAATAATATTTGTAAACAAAAATCAAGAGATTTCTCGAAATGCTATTTAAGATTAATTAAAGTATATTTTCATTCTATTCTTAGCATAAGCCATCAACATTACAGAATTATTCAATGCAAGAGCAGGTTTCACTTTTTCTTAATACAACTAATGTAACAGGTATTATGTGATCAAATGCCATATTGGAATGACCCTCCCTGAATTTTATTTCTGGAGCCGTCTCTGCGCTAAACCATCAGTCATCCAAATATTCTCCTCCAACGTTCCCTCTTTCCTGCCTTGCCCTCATTGCACATGAACAGTCTGTCCCTCCGCTGGACGTGCCTACCAAGCCTTCCGGAGTCCTTAACCCCTGAGGAGCAATTACTGACCGCCACGTGGAGTCTGACCGCAGGGCACATCCCGGAGCACGCTAATTACTCCGCCGATCTGCCAGAGAACAATATTCAAATCAAGAGATCTCATACCTTCAATGAAGTAATTGTTGATAAAGATAGAAGACGAAGAACGAGGCAAAAGTCACGTATATTCAACTCATATGAGGGGCAAAAAGCGCCCCTATTCAAACTTCAATCTCCTCTAGAAAAAAAATCGAATTCATTGGTTTAAATTCAAAACGAGCAATTTCATTTTTTAATTCACGTGAATATTTTTTTAAATATTTTAATGCAATATTCACAATACGTTTTTTCGTTTACCCATTTTCCAATAAACATTTCATAACTAGGAAATTGTTTCTTTCAATATTTATTATTTTTTATTATGATCACACATGTCCCCACTTTAATGTGCTCAAGAGCTTCCCTTTTCACACGAACGACATTTAATAAAACATGATTCGATAATATGATACTGGATGGAAACACTACCCACCATTTTCAAGTGTTATAAATATTATCAAAAATAAATTAATTCAGTACTTACTCATATTTAATCATATTTTCGAAACTTTATTTGAAATTAAAAAAAGATGTCAGTACTTTTTACAGATATTCAATAATGATTCACAAAAATCATTGAATACTACGTACATTAATTTAATGATCTCTTTCGTACATTAAATAATTTCGTGATTAACTGACCATTAAGTAATTATCTTCATTATTTTGATATACAAAATAAAATTTGTGTTTATGAACGATATTTTGTAAAAACTCATGTTTGGGTGTCATTGTGGAATGTGTTTTTCAAATATGATTGAATACTATACAGTATAAAAAGAAGAGATTAACTCAATACAATACATCTATTAAACTTGTAAATTTTCTTTCAAGAACAGAAAAGAAACTTTGTTGTTTTCATTCTCAAACTGTAAAGAACATTAAAAGTAGTATCTGAAAAATGCATTAGAGAGCTTCCGGGCCTATGTCTTGTTTCCGTGTGGACCGTTCCTTCTAACAGAAGCAACCCCATTCCGTCGCATAATGTTCACTTAAAACAAGCATTTCGATATCATGAGTACGTACTAGTTCCATTCCTGGTAGAAATACATATCTTTAATAACTCTGGTATTACTAACTACGCACAACACACATTGACTTCCGAGTCACGTACCTTCATGAGGAGTCTGCTTTACTTCCGCATCCCCTGTGGTCCATGAAATGTTCGTGTGCTGGCGAAACGACTCCGTGGATTTCCGAAGACCTGTGACAAACATGGTGACATTAGTCCCAGTAATATGTTCAAGCTCTCGTAATTTCTAGCTATATAGAGATAAAAACAGAGCCGAAAATGGAGAACTTTATTGAAACTTCTAAATAACTTCATCTAATAACAACTATGTCTTCATAATTAGACAATCATTTGCAGATCTCAGAATTACGGGGAGAATTCTATCATAAATGACGAGAACAACTCTTCAATTATTGTATTTATTTACTATTGGTACCCCAAATTTAAAACTTTGACTACCAATAATATAATGAAACTAGATTTTAACTATTTCAGTGTTACTACTGATAAACCAGAGGTAGCCCTTATGAAGAGGTCAGAATAACCTCGAAAGGTTGGCTGCAAATATTGTCAATTATGAAGACACATAGTTATTAGATGAAGTTATTTAGAAGATTCAATAACAAGAGACAATCAGAAAAGTCTTCACTGTTGAAACATTCTTTAAATACTGTTTTCTAGCAATCCAGCAACTTAGCGATACAGTAAAAATTTTATTTTGGTCGTTATAAATCTGAAGAGATGAGATATGAAGAAAAGAATAGAAAATTTCTATTTTTATCGTTGAAAATGATTTAATATTTTATGTTGAATTATTGATTTCAAAAAGCTTGTCGCGCGAATTGTAAAGAAAATACATTATTCAGCAAGTACTTGCTTACCAACCAATCACTGTCCCATAAATTTAATTGGTATCTACTTTTATGAACATTTCGCGCAGCAAACGTTTTGAAGAAAGGAAATATTGAATCATTTCAGCGATAAAGATAGAAAGTACGTTTATTTTTGTTAGGAACTATTAACGTGAAATGAGTATTGAGATATTAGTATTTGGCACTGCATTACCTTAAAACAAACCAAAACATACTTTATTTGTTTTAGTACATGGCGTAAATAAGAGTTTGTTTTTAAAAGGTATTTTTAATTTATTATCAATTTTTTTAAAGTAGCTTGAAATGAAAAAAGTAGTAAATCCTCGTATTACTTTCGACTATAAGAACAATGTAACTCAGCAACGAATAATTCTGACGTTTCGAAACGTCGACGATACTTTCGTGTTCTGATGAATGGATTGAAATCATAAGTGTTCCCAAAAAACATTTTGTCAAGTGGATCATATTTAATTTGTGTACATGAAAAACAAACATTTTTAGAGCGAACATTTAAATTGGTTTATAAATCCGAACAAACCGTAAACGTTTACAACCGTATAAAATAAACCTTCACAGAACAGATTATGTTAAAGTTATTGAACTCATTAGAAAATAAATATGAATCTACCATGTTTAACACTTCGTTACATGACATGAAATAAACTGATATTTCGCGTCCGGTCTTTCTATATCCGAACCGAATCAATCAAATACCTCGGTGAGTGCTATAAAAATAATATAAAACAAGATAAAATGTATGACTCAACCATGGACAGAAATAATTTTTATAACTTCCCGTACACAAATCCAAATCATAAAGCATCACTCCCATAAAATACTGTTTACTTCTGCGAATATACGTAAGCAAAAATAATACTAAGCATACATCGCCCCGAATAATTAAAAGTATAATTCTATGACCAGCATCACAAACCATCAAATACCAACAAAAATCATGCACGCATTCGAATGGAAACATAAAGCAGTAGAACACAATTTCGCTCTGTGCTATAAAAGAACAATATAGGACTTCGTTTTATTAATTCGCTCCGGATCCCACTCCCCGCCATCCGACACACGAACAAAGTCGTGTCCGTTCCACAGGGGATCCTGCTTCCATGAAACGCGTGCCTACTGCCCGTCGAAACGGCCTCCAATAAACCCAGGTCCTACTCATTTGGGCGCAACGCGAGGGAATAAACAGTCGAAGACATTAGCACTGCGACAATTTACGTGCCGCCTCGTCGTCGACTGTTCAACCCCAGACAATGTACAAGGGTAGGCCAAAAGGGGGCTCGGGGGGTCCAGACCCCCCATTCCCTTAACAAGTTCTACCGAAAAATAAAACATTACAGTTCAGTATAAATATTTTGAACGACCTTGGACGTAGACAGAAATTTTATAAAGGCTCGTGACGTTTCGACAGCTGCTTTCTGTCATCATCTGTGATTGTAGTACAGAAAAGTGCTGTCTAAATGTAGTGAATAAAAATTCGGTATATTCACAAGGTCGCTTAAAATATTTAAATTGAAATATGACAGTAAACGAAGATAATGTCAATAATAGTTCTTACATTTTTTAGAAAGGATTCAGGTATTTACTCTTTACTAGATATTTTGAGCGACTTTCCACTGTCTCTGATCAAATATATATTTTGACCAAATGTTTCGTGAATTTTACAAATGAATGTGAAATACAGAACGAACACTGCGATGCTGAGAGTTACTTAAAACGGACAATTGTTAATTTTCTAATTTGCAAGACATAATTTGAAGGTCCAAAACATGGGAAATTTTCACTTAAAGCTTTTTTTGATATAACTCTATGTAAAAAAACATAAATTATTATTTTCATTAAAGTTGACCCGCGTTCCGAAACTAGTACCGTTGATTTACCTTGATCTACTAAGTATTTCACTTCTGGAATACAGAGGAGGGCGTGTAGCTAATGTTTTCTCAACGTTTCTGATGATACATTGATCAAGACACATAAGTCACGCCAGGGGGAAATTTTCTACGTATTTTATTTTTGAAGAGAGAGAAAAAAATATGAGCATTTGCAAGAAGAATCCTTGATGGGTAAGAAAGAATAATGATCGAAACTTAAACACATTAATGACGCAATCAGGGTAAAGAAAAAAAAGCACTTCAAAGATATAGGGGTTGTCTGAGGGGGTTAGTTGACTCTCAGTCATCCCCAGCTCCGTATTCTAAAATTGATACATTCCATTGATACACTCCATACTCTGCGTGTTAATCGTAAACATATTAGTACATAATGAGAACATTCACTTTTACGAAATATAATTGATTTTAACTAAAATTGATTGATACTAAAAATACTAAGTGTAATTGATGACAAATAACTCTATAGAAACATACTTTTTCATGAGACAGCAATAACATGAGGAAGCTCAAATTACTAGATCCTGTTACAGGGTAGACACTACCACAATTTCATTGTCGGTCTTCCATGTTTTGCTCATTCTAGTCTCATACCAACACTAAGTCCCGCTCATAACACCTCACCGTATGACGAGAAACGAGGGTTTTTTTCTTCTCTTGTTTGTTGGAAGCGCGTAGATGACCACAGCCATAAAGTTCCGGAATTCGTCAGGCCAGTCGTTAAATGTCCTTTGTTTCACTCTCGGCGCTTGGAAGCGCCACTGAGACTCCCCAGGTTGTGGCCTCTCCCTCTGACCTCACATATGGGTTCTTCAGTATTGCTACGAAAGAATGCATCTCATATGTGTGAAGGGGTTACACCCCTAGTTCCTGGTGTGCTCGTAATCAATTATGAGCATTTTTGGAGTAGGTGTCTTTTTACTGCTTTTTTCAGCCATTAAGCTCTGCATAATAAAGTTGACGTACAATTGGGTTTTGAATATAGTTTCTTGAATTACTCCAAATACAATAGTTCTCGTAACAAACACACACTTTAGGTTTAAACTCACGAAATACTAAGAAATCATAAACTGCTATATGCTTTGATACATCACATTACTTCTTTGAAGAAATCTCACACCTCTGAGGTGTTCTATGAACGAAATAATGTGATCGCATGTACAGTGGTCAGTTGTAGACATGTTTTTGCTAAATACATTTCTCCAGGATCATTCGTGACAAACATGACAGGTTTCCATCTGATATACACCCTTTCACAATCATGTAAAGTAAACCACATATTTACTTAGATCGGAAAACTCATTACCGTAAATAATACAACATAATTGATACATCATGCGTTGTCGTATGACAATAAAATAAAAAAAGTTATTTTGCTTCTCAGTCAAAAAAAGATATTTGAATAAATTAGGGAACAGAAAACAAGAAAAACAATTTCAAATATGAATTAATTAAAATTTACAAATACGTAATAAGTGGGGCGGAGTGGGGGGTAAGAAACAGTTTTCCCGTACAATAGATGCTGCATAATTTAAAACTAAGGAAATTTAAGGGTTAATAATAACAAATAGCATAAATTATTGACATTCCAGTACCAATTCTCTTGCATCACTCAAACGCACACTAAAAAAATTCAAACGCATCGATCGGAGCAGCCTTTAACAACCGATTTTTCAAACCTCTCTCCTCACGTGTTCGCAACGCTCTATAAAAAGGGTGATAGGGCTCACCATATGGGTTTTTAAAAACGAGTAATGCTCTGTAACTGGTATTTAGACCTTTTCAATTGCGCTCAGAGTCATAGCACTGGAAACATAATCCATAAGTTGCGTGAGCGCAGTGAGGCGAGACGTATTCGAGGGGAAGGTGACGGATGATATCCCCCCGCTCTTCGCGATGTGTCTGTATGCCCAAACTTCGCGTGTTTCATTCAATGGAAGTAGCTACATCGAGTTCAGTGTTCGAAGTAGTATGTTGGGACGCTATTTATTAAATGGTGAGGCACGATGCAAGAAGCTGGTAAAATCTGAAACACTTATTTAGGGGAGTGAAATTAAATTTTAAAGGAAACCACGTACATCCACCGTTGGATTCAAAGAAGATGTTGAACTTTTCAATGCATACAAAATTCATGTTTCCCAAGTCGCAGAGTCGAACGGCCTAGTATAATGCTATGCATCGACGAATTCAATGATCGTTTTGATTTTGCACCATCCCCAAGTAGTGTTATTATGTAAGACTTATAATTCAATAACCGGTTAACCGACTCCGTAGAAAGTAAGAAAAGAACTACAATGTAAAAGAATTCATTGATAAAAAAATTCGTCTTGTACTTTATCACGCCATTGCTGTAGTACATTCAAAATATAACAAATTCAAAACTATTTTCTTGCATACTTGTGTTGTGTGTCATGATTCATATTAATTTACTTTTATATGTACTCAACATTGGCATGGTTGAGTACGTTAATTCTGTAGCCTCATCCTCGCCCGGATTTTCCTTCATTAGAGGCGGATTTTTCATATAGGTTCTCTAGGCTCTTGTCTAGGGGCAGCATCTATTGAAACAATAAATCTTGAATTTAGTGTTATTTTAATACTAACAGTTTATAAACACTGTTTTCCGAGTTACCTAAAGTTCGATTATAATACTAACTTGTGAAATAATTTTTTTGTGTTAAATTACAATTTTTTTATATTCTATTAGTATTACAACACGTAGCTAACTTTTTATCTTATCTAGGACTTGACTGATTTTTTTCAATCCGCCTCTGCCTTAGGATCCTTGATCAGAATTGATGGGATGGTCCCAAGCTTGCTTCCGCGGAGTAAATTAGTTTATTGTCCTCCACGTGGTCATACGCAGTTTGTACTGCTTTTTTGACAATAAATTTATTTATTTGTATAACTTAAACAACATAATCTTAGTAAACTTTGCTCTCAGAATTCAGTCTAATTACGTAATGATGTGGTTTTATTGTTCTGAGTTTAGTGATACACTTCTCTACAGAGACGAGACAGGAATCATTATATAATTTAAATCAATTCAAAGAGGTATTCTAAAAATACATGATCGAAAGTCGCGGATGTCATACTGAATAAAACACTGGTTCGTACGTTCTCAATGTCGGTATAGCATACTCTTATTGTGTCTGAAAACATTTAAGTTTCGATCCACTTTAAAATACTGCGAATCTCATCAACTCTATAAATTCCATGAAAAAGGATCTGATTTGAAATAAACTCCAGAAACACTTAATCATGTTTAGGAGTTATAGCAAAGGATAAAGTTAGTATTTATTTCTGAATAGTATCATTGCATGGCAAGTTTCGAGATATAATTGGAATGAGTGATTCAAACGTTTTAGCACAATTTGAGGACAAGCGACAATACTTCTCCAACCCCTAAACATTCTCCGAGGATAAGGCTACTCCAGAGCGAAGTAAACCACTCGTACTCCCGATACCAAAACCAATCAAATGAAAGATAATCGGAAAGCAGAAAGGAGACTCCTTCCTAGATTTGTATTATTCTCTTCACTGTAGTATCCATTGGTTTCACAAACACCCTCAAACTGACCTTCTGTCAGCAGAGCATCAACCCCCGAATGCACACCTGTCCAGAGAACGAGGGCGCCGCAGAAGGCAGATGGCGTGGACGCATCGGTGGAGGGCATTTAGCCAAATTACCTGACGATGTAGCAGCATCACCACTCACTCCATCGATGAGTTTTCCTAAGGGAGTCAGTCAGTGGGCAAAAGGGGACCACGCGCGTATATTCGCCTCTTGTGAACTTAATAACTGCTGTCTCGGCCTGTTATTAATGATGAACCTTCCGCAGNTTATCAGGGGGGGGGGGAGAAACAAAGTATTTGTGGAAGAAGACGAAAGCAAAGGTTCTAGATAGGGAAAAATTCTATTTGGTAAGCATACTCAGCATATTGAACACGACGTATGAAATTGAATATCAAAATATAGAAGGAATGTATGGCAATGAAATTATAATTAATTTCGGACATAATGCAATAACAGTACATAAAGTATCAATTGCTCCATTGAGATTTTTTCCTGCAAATGTATTTTTTTATCAGCTCTATCCTGGTAAAATCTTACTATAGCTGGTATTGTCCTGTCAGCTGTATATCTTGATGTTCTCTTTTCTCTTCATGGGATATGAGATCTAGTTCTTCTATTGGTTTGATGTTTGTGTTGTTCATGACCGCCTCTTTGCTACTCAACGGACAAACAGGTCATTGGGGCCCGCCCCCAACCACTAAGAGGTGTAGTGTTCCTCTACTAAGTTTCTCTTTGATTCGGATCTTCTATCTTATTTTTTTATTATTTTCATCTTCTTCTGTTAATGTAATATTTAGTAAATGAAAAATTTACTGGAAAAATTATATTTTTAATTAAATAATATTTAAGTCCTACCGACTAGTTAATTAGCCAGAGGCAATCATACTCCCAGATATTGGGTACTAGTTAACAAGTCAGAATGTCGACTTAAACTTATTCTCCTGCCGGAGGATTTTCATTCATTAAAGGCGCTCGGAATGAACACTTATAGAAATATAACTGTTATAGAAATTTTGGATATAATTTGGAATACCTATGGTTGGCGTTTCTTTTCTACACTTGTGGCAAGAATGCAGGATAAGCGGTGTACCGCGAGTTCCAGAAACTGTTAAGAAGATCGACATGTTGTGGGACCGTCCAACAAATATTTGAATATGAATTCGTCCCAGCATTCGTCAGGCAACCGACCTGAATAGTCGTACGGTGTTATGTTGAAATAAGTCGCAATGTCAAGTAATTGTGAGTGTGCAAAGACCAACAGACCGACAGTGAGTCTTCATCAAGTGTACAATCAATTCTTTTTTACAGTACAGCCTAGATCACTGAGAGCTCCTTGTTTCAGCGGTGCTACACGTGCGAAATCAGGTATTTTATCAAATACCCTATATTCGTATCACGAAACTACTGAAAGTGATTACGAAATAGCAATGAAAGTGAGAACATAAAATAAATCTAAGAATACTTAAGGTGAGAAGTAGTTCAGCACTGAAAATAATATTTAACATAAGTCTTTATTAAGAATTTAAAAAAATATTTAAGATTCGAAAATATTTATTATTTGGGAACATAGGTATTTCACGAATACAAAATCATAATGAAGGTCTACTACCGCGCATGAGAAGTGTGGGATTAGAAAGAGATCAACAAAGCCTCGTTGAGTGTGCGAGCAGTTTCCGTGCCCCGTGAAGTCGTCACGCGATACCCTAGAGTCAAGGAGTAATCTACCAAATTGTGGGGCGAGCGTTTAACCCGCTTCCACGCATCCGTCATCAAGGGTTATTTATACGATTCCCACTCAACGAGTGACGAGGGAGACAGCGAATGACTACGACCAACTTAGGGGTTGAGGGAGGAGAGAAGGTGATGGAGTTGAAGGCTATTTCTCTTTCCTATGGAAAAACATGTGACATGGACTGTCGAGAACTTCGAAGTATTGCGAGTTCTAAAAGCTAGGATTTCAACACCAGCTGAAAATATACATTTGTTGATCATTACTACTTCATAAAAAATATTCTTTTTACGAAATGTTTAACTGATAATCTTGATTCGTATTAAAACACAATTTACATTATCCATTTTTTTCTATTTCACGATAACAAGTCTTGAAACTTCCGTTATTTATGGATTTGAAAAGAAATCCAGTTCGACCAAGGCATGGCAAAACCATTCCACAAATTGTTAATCCTTGCTAAAGTGAGCTTTTCACAGTCTGAAAAGTCTTGTACTTTAATTTTAATTTAATAACCTTCTTTATTTAATAGTCGTGTAGTCATTGTACTTTAACTTCAAAATAATGTGATTCAATCTCTTCAAGTTATATGCATAAACCCTGATCAATATTAACTCAGTACCTAAAACGTGTTCCTAACGCGCGGAGGAAATTCCGTCAGTCAAGAAACCAAGCTTCATTTTGCATGTGTGTGAAGTGTGACAATCCTATTAGCCTCGAACTCCCGAAAAATTGCAATTCCTGTTGTTCGATGTAACCTGTTTCTTGTGATTTTTTTAAACTTTCCAAGTTTCTAAAATGCTCTCATAGTTCCAGGTTATAGTTAACCTAAGATTTATGACAGAAAATTCTTCCGAAACTTGTTTGATCACTTTTAGCCCATAGATAGCACTAGAGATACGATAGAGCGATATGTCATACCAGTATCTCATTGGCACGATGTCGGGCAATGCGGATTAAGAAAAGCTGATATTGCGAGCAAGTGTTTGGCTACGCCCACGACCGCAGCCGAAGTTCAATTCTGATGCTGACGAAAGGAGAAGAAGTAAGGGGGTGAATCGGTGGCGGCGCCTCGCGTCCTGGTGAAAGCGTCGCTCGATACAGACAGCGACGAGCGAGTGGTCGGGCGGTGGGCGCGTCGCGTCCCATCGCGTCGCGTCGCCCGCGCGTGTCGTTAACGGAATCATTAATCACTGCATGGGAAGTGCTGCTGCCGAGCGCCAGGAAGAGAGGACAGAGAGACGTGAGGCGTCTGGGAAGGTTCACGCGTCGCAGGGGCGCAAATGATGCACGAGGATAGACACGACTTCCTTACAATAAGGGATGAGTTCCAGAATGCCTAGGGAAACCACTCAAGAGTAATCAAAAATCAATCCTAGTTTTCTCTTAACAATGAATATGGCTTTCGAAATATGGATGTCTGGCTCACCAGATATCATGAATACTGACAGCTCTTTATTAATATATGATAAGTATATAATTATTTACTCATTTACAACATTTTACCCGGCAGTTATCATAAAAAAATCGGAAGTAAAATTCCTCTGAAGACTTCAAACTTCTCAACAAAGCCAATGACGAGGTTTAACGTCTCTCTTGCCATCCTCTACCAATTTAATCGAATTTTGTCTAATCTTTGGTTGCAAGAAAAACGTACATCTTCTAAAACTAAGAAATATTGTAAACAATATTTACAAATATTATAAATATTGTAAAGGGCCATTGTGAAGTATATAAAAATGAAAAATTAATTAGTAAATTTACGTTTCTGTCGAATCGGTGTACTCAATATACCAAAATGGAATTTGAAGTTCTCCGAAAAATATTTCAACAAAATCTACCGTGGATTGTCACAAGTCGATTCATAATTGTTAAATAAATTTAATACACAGTCCACTTAAAAATCTTAAATAAATTATAATATTAAATTAATATAAATTAACAGAAAATAAAGTCATGTGAAAAAATGAGATTTTGCTGTAAAAAATGTCTATCCACATCATCTGGTCTAGTGGTAGTAATTCTACTGCAATTAACGTCCATTATATAATCTAATTAAATAAATAATTAAAATCTTACGACCTTTCGACGTGGATTTCACCTGACGACGACGTAAATCCTCGTCGAAACGTAGTGAGCTCTTCACCCAAAATAAATATTATTCGTCCATAAGAGGTGGTAAGTTTTTAATTATTTATTTTCCTGTAAAATTTTGTTATTCGGTACACGTCAGTGCTGGTAAAGATCACAAATTATTCGTGATCCGAGGGATCTTTGAAGTCATTCAAACACATCAAGTTCTACAACTACTTGCAATCAATTATGCCACCTAACACATCGTCACTTTTCATCATGACTCGGTCAACGATTCAGCATTAAAGTTCAACAGCCACGCGAACTTCCAATTAATCCCCCCCCCCCGCCTGTCAATTCGTCAGGAAACAGCAAACGTGATAAGTCTCCATTCGCTTCTTCATCCACTTAAATCCAACAAAGAGGTCTTTTTTCAAAATTTCTTTGCCATTCCCCCAATCTTAACATCTTTCTTTATGCTCTCAAAAGCCCCGCGCAATTTCGAGCTTCCAAAGGGAAAAAGGGAAAACACCCTCTGTTATCGGACCCAAGTGCGGACACTGACTGAATAATTCCCTCGTTTGGGCAAACTATGTATTCATACGTTCTGGGACTCGCATACGTAAAAATGAACAGCCACATTTACCTAAACGATTTGTCTATTAAAGTGAACTGCCAACAGGTATTAACTTATAAATCCCACTGTCATGCGACGCTCAGACCAACCACTCAATTCAACTTGTCACCGTATGAAAACATCGCAGTACATTCTCTCACACATATGAACAATAAAAAAGGCCTCGTGAGGGAAGGAGGTGGGCGGTGGAGAGGGGAGTGGATAGACACGGGAAGAAGAGCTATGCCTCCGCATTCAATTTCACCCCCTGCTCACAGTGCATTAGCATACGCAGGGAACACCGGAAAGCATAGACAGACGTGGAGGGGGAAAGAGACCGAGTTCGGCGGCGAAGGGGACAGGATAAAAGAGACAGTTGGCCAGCCTGGGTTCGGGTCGGGGTAATCCCCGGATGCAGATATAAATGAGCAGCGATCATCACATGCGTTGAAACTGCGATACGCGATCTATGCAAATGTATGCTAATGATCGAGAGGAAATAAAAAAAAAGAGAAGAGTATATCTGCAGCCCTTGCGAACAGGGAGGGTAGTGGTGACAGGGGTGGTACCGGGGTGAAAACCGCGGTGGCGGAACAGTGGCGATCTCCACCTGGCAAGGACAGATTACTGAGCTTTCGACTAAGAGCTGATGACGCGTTGGCCTTGCGACACTGATTGGTGGGTTCAATATCCGCGTTCAAACCATGTAACCCTTACCCTTTCCACCACATCCCACCCACCCCTTTTCTAATCTCAATCCTCCAACCCTACCACTTCCCCGGGAAGTCAACCCTATCTCGGTATGAACGGTGAAAAATTGCGACGCTTTATAGAATATGATGCGTGGAGTGAGAGACAGGACAGGAATAGAGAAAGAGAAAGAAGTGGAATGGAGTGAATTGACTTGGAGAAAGGGAAGATACTCTTGACTGGCAAAAATTCACCAACCCTTTGGACTGTTCCGTGTCATTTGCTGACAACCCTTGCTACAGACGAAGAGGCGGTCGCGAGTTATGTGCTGCTGTCTGGTGGTTATTTGGAGAGAAATAGCGCTCCGACTCGCGATGCTTTCTTCGGGGAGGAATTTCAAAACACGGCGCAAATATCGTCGCGGGGGAGCAAATGAACGGGAAAATTCGAGAAATGAGCCAGCGTCCAGGCGTATCCTGCCAAGACTGAGGAGACGTCGCTACGGGTGGTCGAGAAAGACGTAAACGATGGGACAGAGCGAAGAGGATGTGGAAGATGTCAGTATCCCGTTAGATACCACTGATGATAGTAAAAGACGTCCGTGGTGCTGACTCCATAATAAAAACAACCAAAATTATTCTTTTAATTAACGTTTGAATGTTATTAATATAAGTAACCTAAAATTAAAAATAAATTTACGAAGCCTTTGGAATAAATGTGAAAAGTGGTCGTCACATAAGAACAGTTGTTTTCCACGTCTCATTCTTTCTTTACCATGAAGTAGCTGATGAGATACATTACTTAAATCACGTTCTTAGAAATATTGCACGTTCCAAAATTTTACACGAGCGGAAAAACAACTGTTCGGTAATTCAAGTCCATTAATAAAACCTTTTTACCTCTAAAAAAATTGTATCTGTAACAAACATTCTGACATTCTGTTTCAGCATGAAGAGTATAAAAATAATATCGAAACAATTCATTTCATCAAATATATGAATGAAGAAGAGGAAATAGGAAGATCAAAACATCATAATTTTAGGAAGAGTGTTATTTTCCAGTTTATTTTTACATTTGCGATGTAACATTTCCAAGATTAAAGAAAATAATTTTCGCAATTATTAAACCTACATGAAAATAAAGTAATTAAACAAATAAATTGATGTAACCGTTGTATAAAAAGACTTCATAGGAATAATGTAAGTTTTCATATTTCCTTCTTTAAATGGTCATAAGTCCTAGCACAACATAATTTCAGATAATTATTGACTTTACGGCACCAGAAGTGAAGAGCTGAATCATACAAGAAAACGTTTTGGTTCTTACAAATACTAAAAGTTCATGGAGGTGTGTATTACACGTATATATCTCGATGATATCCAATACTGTTGCCAAATCCATTAATATAAGGTAGGTCTAGGTACTCGCCAGTACCATACCCTTCCCACGCACATCGTAATGGAGTTACGTAGTTCTCACCTATCATATGTCTGTGTTCAATCACAGCCCTCATCCCCTATCAATCGATGGGGCAATGTTCTATAACTGATCCCTCCCTCTCGTACAGTAATCAAAAAGAATCTTTGCGGGAAACCTTTTCCATGACAACAATTATTTGAGATAGTTCTTGATGGCCAGAGAAATTATTTTTAATTGTTATGCATTTCACACAGTTTATTTTATCAAAAGTATTGTTTTCTATCAGACTGGCGCACTGTATACTTCATTAAAAGCAATATATTTTGTTCAAGGAGCACTAGATGAGCAAAAATAATTTATTTTTAAGCATAATTTTTTTAAAAAAAATATGCTTAAAAAAACTTTTAATTCCAACAACTCAAAATTTATTTTAAATTAAAATTCATTTTAAAAGGCTAAATATATTGGTGCTAAATTTACAAATACATAAATATAATACGTATAATACCGCCTTGTTATTATCATGAACGATGCTTGCTAAACCATTCTACACCACCACAACGAAGGCATAACAGCATTTTCTTGTGTCAGCATTCTTTCTCCGAAACCCATCATCCCTTCGGAAGCACAACCCTTAAACTTCTCAGCACCGGAACGCCGTTTCGAGCCGAATATAGCGAGCAGTATCAGAACAAAGCTGGAGATATCCATCTGCGTCGTGCAAGTGGGAACATTTAGGAATTAACGAACCCTTAGCGGCCATTAGGATGTCGCTATTTCGCCCGCAGTCAACGTTATGTTGCCCCGTGAACGACCTCAAGCGGCGGGTAGAGCTACAGGGATGAAGCAAGACCTTAAGATAAGGGCGTAAGGGTAGAAAAAATGATAAAATTCTGTTGCAAGAAAAAATTATTTATGTACATTTAATTTTTTGGTTATTTCATTGTTTTACGTTTAATTTTAGCAAAATATTTATATTTCCTTACGTATTAAGATATTTTTATTGAAATATATTTTAAGATTAATAACATCTTACCTTTCGAGAGTGATATAATACAACAAAATAATTTCTCAAAGCAAGGAAAAGTTTTGAACAGAATAAGAATTGATCTCATGTTTCATTGGAGTTAACGATTTAAATAAAAAGACTTCACAAAAAAGTTATCACTAATAAATTTGGAAACCATACCTACACTAATTATCGATACACATACAATTAATAAATTATGTACTATATTGAAAAATGTAAACATCCAAGAAAATTCCCCAAGTAATTATTTCACCAAACTTGCATTAGTTCTTTTTTATTTTTTGTTCATATCGTTTTTTACTGGCAAATTCTCATCAATTAAGTCACTCTTTAAAATTAATAAAAATCTCTCACTTTTACAAAACGGTTTGTTTGTAGTGTGCTCTATCAAACAATTACCACACTTTTCACGGGATGCTTTTGATATTACAGGTTGCACTTATCACTTCGACCTTTCTTTGAGAAGGCGTTGGACGTGCCGCGAGTACAACCTATTGTTCCGTGCGAGAACGAAGCGTTGTATGGGGGACATTTGATGGATAGGTGGGGGTAACAGTGTCTGTGAGCAATCATCGTAAACAACTTAAGGACTGCTTTTTACTCGCCGTTCGAACGGTTTCAAAGCAGGAAGCCGCTAGGTGACGTCACTCTACCCGACTAAACTCACCGCTCCAGTTTCTTCACCGATCTAAAGGGTTTCCCAAAAGAGAAAAACCACGTGTTCCAAAAAGCAACATTTTCACCAGTTTAACGATAGTTCGAATTAAAGGAGGGGAAGATAGGGAATTTGCCATCCTGAATCTTTTCTCTCCTTTATCTTCCAATCTTTATTTCCAACCAGGGAAAAATTCCGAAAAATATTTAATTCTTCTCGTGATTGTCAATAATAATCTCAACATTAATTTCTATTAATGTGCCAACACTATTTCATGGAAGGTATGTACATAATTATTATAAGGTACTGTACTCGTAGATATCTTTAA
Organism: Laupala kohalensis; assembly: GCA_002313205.1. Taxonomy (NCBI): domain Eukaryota; kingdom Metazoa; phylum Arthropoda; class Insecta; order Orthoptera; family Trigonidiidae; genus Laupala; species Laupala kohalensis. The sequence goes on along the minus strand of NNCF01126718.1, from coordinate 770,257 downwards.
TATAAGAAATATAAATTAAAACATGTTAGACAAGTTTATAATACGTGAATGATGGTGTACATGGTATATCAGAATTGAACCCAAAATTACTAGGTTTCTTTAAATACACATACCCTTGAATATGATGACATCGTCTCGACAATTTTATAAAGTACTGTATTGAAAAATTAAAAGACAAGCTTTAAATATTTTTCCCTCTCTGTATTTTCTTTAATTCAAACACCGTACTTAACCACCACACTCTACGTCACCATGTCACGGAGACATCCCTTACTGCATACCCCTCTCCCTCGACGGTCACCATCCTAGCCTCCCAAAGACGTGAAGCATTGTTATGAGGTACTTATTGGGAACGCGTGGTTTATTGTGAGGGAGAAAAGCGAGGGTTGCTTAACTCTTGCTGTGCTCAAGGGATGAGATGTGGTGAACGAACCACGAAGAAAGTTTCCGAAATTAACGTGTGATCAAACGTTCACTAAATCATGAGCTACCAACTTGATACGGCCCATCGTAAGGTCGCAAGTCTTTATTTATGTATTTATTTTGATTACAACTGTGCTCAGATGGCAAAATGTTATAAATAACTTTTTTTAATTTCACGGGACAGCGACTTTAAAATTCAAGATGTCATGAAAAATCAGGAAGTTGTTTTACATGAGTAAACGTATTACCGATATTTATGAAAGATAGTTGGCTAATACTTACAGTCACTGCACATAGAAAATATCGCTGTAATCTAATTAATAACAGCTGTTTTCCAGGAGTTTCCCGGCTTACGACATTTTGTCACCTTCTGTTTTTTTCAGTTTTCGCCCAATCTTCATGTTATGGTATAATGTTTAAGAAGGGTAATAGAAGGTAGACTTATTAAGTATAATGTTTTATTGATCAAATTAATATAACAAAAAATGCAATTTTACCGGTTTCATTTTCAGTCGTTACAAGGTTTTCAACCTCGTCAAATTCTGAAGCATCATCACTGGTTCGCAGGTTTTTATACAAATCGTGGCAATCTTCATCTACTAGCGAAAGAATTGACAACAGGTATTTTTTTTTCAAAGGGTTAATGGGCAGTGCCCCAGCATAAGACAGCGGTATGGTGATGGAATCTAATGACAGTGGNTGGAATCTAATGTCAGTGGCCTTCTTCTTTTCTGTCTCCTGAAATCTACGACCTGAAATTCCGTTGATTCGTGTATTTATATTCAAGCCGTCTCTTCAAGATGGCAAATTATAAACAACATTTTGCCAGCATGCAATTCTGTGGCTTTTGACTTATTACGATTTGACATCATTGTTTTCTCATAAACTACAAGAGAAAGACTTATGACATTTTGCCACCTTCTAAACATAAACGAATGAGACTCCAGAATGTGAAAAACTCTCTTTTTTAGGAAAAGTGACTTATACAATTTTGCCATCTGAGCACAGATATAATGAACGTAAATTGTTGTCGAATGATAAGGTGGATTTGATGTCATGTAGAAAACACACTTTTCAACCACAAAATAATAATTTAGTACTCTTAACATTTAGACAAATGTCAAGCAGAAAATGAATAATTATTAATAATATAAAAATCTCGAAAAGAAATAAGTTACCAAAAATAAAAGTACAGAGTCGATAAACGTGCACGTTCATTTATGTTTTTTTTTCGAACTTAAGTAACGAGATAAAGTGCAAATTAATTATTTAAATTATGTAAAAGCACAACATCCTTCCTTATAAAATGTCCGATGTCTAAGAAAAGAGTGTTCTGATAAATTTTAAAATAATGTTTCGGTTCACTTAAACATTATGGGATAGAGTGAGTTATGTAAAAATTGTAATATAGGAATAAAATTAATCGTTTTGCATCGCACTCGTAAACGGAATTTTGTTGTGAAAGTCCTATGCAAGTAATAGCAGTTTATGAGCGTAGATGTCGCCAAGGGAAGTGAGTAGGTAGTATGTCTGTTACTGTGTGAATATCTATTCATCTAACTACTGTACATGTACTTGTGTAAATGGATTAACGCCCATTCTATCCCCCTGAACATTCTGGGTTAGTTCAGTCGGAATAGTTCAGTTTGACTATGTTCGAAAATGTTAAAGCAATGTGCAGTGGTTGAATATATTCTCGAAATTATCTTCCTAACTCGGGTCTGTCAAGCGCAATTAACGTTTGTCGGTTTCCGAGTTAAATGAAAAACCTGCGAAGCTTACTGCAGTTGACTTCAATGTTAAGTCAATATAATCTTAGATTCTTTTCTATGTTTGAATAATGTTCGGCGTATAATGAAAAAATGGTTAGTATGAAAATGAACTACATTCCACAACGCATTACCCTTTACAATCAATACGAAAATTTTCTTCGCTAACATAGTATATCAGCTAGTACATGGCAAATAAAACACCACTTCCTCACAACATTCTTTCTTATAATATCCCCACTTATCTTTTATGAGAGCTACTAATTCGAAATGTTAGAGAGGCCTTCTCCCCAAGAAAGTTTTCGGAGAAAGGAAAGCTATTTATGTAATAAGCGATAAAATGTTTAAAACCTGTCCAGGGCGTTTAATGATGCGTGGAATTGACAAAAACTTCGCCATCGCACGCGTCGTTCAAAATGTATATAATTGATCTGAAAGAAGGGACTAACGGTCCTTTGTGCCCAACCCCTTCACGAAATGTTCTTTGAAAATACATTACGTAAATGATTTTATTGAAGCGTCACAAATTCATAACAAGTTGAGTAAAGCGAGTGTATTCTCCTATTCCAGGGAGACATTCTCAATCTTTTCATACGGTACACTCAATTTAATAGATTGGGTAATATTGGGAATGTTTTTTGGTACAAAATACCAGAAGACAATTTTAGGTCAATTTTCTGTAATTTTCGATTAATGTTGTCTTCTTTATCTTAATTTTTCTTTTAAAAATACAAAAAATAATTATTTTAATAAAAATGTATTTGAATAAATTTTCTATTAATTTTTACAATTTTTGCAACGAAATATTGAGCAAGAACTCAATCAAAACTATTATTATTTCAAAAAATGTCACTTCCAATTTCTGGTCTTTTAAAAGAGTAAGTTTCTTTCAGAATATCCTTTGTCACTGGCTGGATAATGCAAAATAATACAAAAATGAACTATCAATCATAAAAGATTACACTAAAGACAAAGATAATGTCATGACCAAACTAAAGTATGGGTTAGCAATGTTGTAGATTAGTATATGTCTTAATAAAATTAAATGAATAATTTTTTTAAACAGATGATTGGTTCAATGAAGAGAATGCTTATTCACTATTTCTTACTCCGTCTTCAAACTTACCCTGCAATATTTCATCCAGCGAAGTAAATCACAAGTTCGGTATGAAATTGCGTAGCTAGCTCACATATAGATACATAGATTATACTTTTTCCCCATTCCAAACAACTACAAACTATTTCTTGTTCAGTATCGAAGATATAATTACACTACGCGTCAAAAATAGCGGTACAAAAAATTATCGCTCCATAACTTCTATGTTTTAAAATGTATCATAGTGAAATTTGGAATGAGGACGCTCCCATGTATTATGAAGACTCTTCCTTATTGGGAGGGTCCTGTGCCATTCCCTTCGCGCTGAGACACTCATGTCGAGGGTTGAAAATTTAGAGAAATTCAAGCAAAAATATCACACTTCCAAGATGTCGGGGAGTCTCACATATACATACTCAATAATGTACACTCGAATAGCTGAGATTAAAAAAACCAAACTCATCTGAAGACCCACCCCATATTCCTCCCTTCCCTATTCTAAAACTAAACGGATTGTACAAGGAACATTGTTTACCTGTTTTTTCACCAATGAGAGGAACCCATAGCAAGACACTCACTGCAAGACACACTCTTCAGAGGAGAGATATGGGGTGGGGGTAGGCCTTCAGATGTAGGATATATTTTAATCTCAGCTACAGGAATATGCATTATTGAGTACGAGAGACTATCTCTCCCCAAAATCTCGAAGTGAAATATTTTTGCTTGATTTTCTCGAAATGTTCACCCCTCGACATTGTATGAGTGTTTCAGAGCAGAGACGGTGGAATAGAAACCTCCCAATAAGGGAGTGCTTTGATAATATATGGGAGCTTCCTCGCGCCAAATCTCACTATGATACATTTTAAAAACAGAAGTTATGGAGTGATGAATTGCGGCGCTATTTTTGACGCTCAGTGTACATGGAGCGACTCGTGGTGTGGTGGTTAACGCTTTCTACCTGTGAAGACGATGGTATAAACCTCGGATGACCCAAGCAGTAGTGGACCAAGGGTCTGCGACAGGATTTCTCACGATAGCATTCCCCTTGTTTCTCATTCCCACGCAACAAACAGTCATTATCATTGACCCTCACGTCATTCAAACATCATCCGCCTCGGGGAGGTGCGTAATCCAGCACCCTCTCACTTCTGAGACATGTCATGCCCGATCACCGATCCGTAAGGGAAAAGGAGTGAAAGCAAACATCGAACTTGAAATTATTTCTATTTCTCGTTTATCTGAGTTGACCAGCCTGTTTGAAGACTCAATTCCTGTTTTGGACACGCCTGATGCGGGCGTCGTCAGTTCCGGAGGTCCAAGTCGTCCGCGGTTTATTCGCTGTCGGATTGTAAGGACAGGCGCACGCGAATAATAATGTTATTTATCTGCTTTGAGAAGCCAACAGAGAGCGAGCGGGAAGCTCGTCAGTTTGATGCACAGAGTCGCTTTCATTTGTCCAAGGATTAACGTCTCCGCGAGCTCTGGCGAGGGAAAGGCTACTGGAGGAACAAGAACGAGAAGAGATCAAATGTAATAATTCTTTTTGTTATTAGAATTAAAACGTCTTACGCTTATTCATTAAATTTTAATTCAAATACCAATGAGAACAACATCAATGGAAACCTGATGAACAGTTGAGAAAAGAGGCATTCGATTTTGCACAAATCGTTTACACTATACAGAATTTCGTCAGAACTATTTCTCTTTTCGTATTTATATACATCATCTGCTAAAATTATGAATATAAATCACAACGTTCTTTCTGAATTCGAGTTATTTTTCTGATCAAAGGTAAAATATGAAAACTAGAGTGAATAAATGATACAATATTATCCAAGATATAGCTTTCCTCTAATAAACATATTTCCCTTAGAAACTGCTCAATGGATGTCGAAGACAAAGAGTGGCATATAATTGAAGAAATAAATGGGCATATTAATTGAATCATATACCACTGAAACGTTTCCTTGCAATTTTATATTGAATACATTTTTGTTCAACTTTTCATCACCAACATCAACATTTCTTTACATGGCATCCTGTCCGTTAAAGAGATTTTCTGGAAAATATTTTTCTAGCGTCATAGTTTATTTCCAATTGATATATTAATTTTTCAATATTTTATTGAACCCTTGTATTTGTACTTGGGAATTGTGAAAAGAGGTTTTTGAGAATTGGTGGAATCCAACCTCAAAATGAAATCTGATGAAACCTTTCATGTTTAAAAAGAAACAGATTACACGCCACACTAAAAAATAGGGATTTTAATTTCAGTCTGGTGTAAGATTGAACGAGTAGCTGTCTGATGGTAAACAATTTAACGAAAGGATCATCTCCATCATTTAAAATGAATACACTTTTTCATATCCCGAAGATTCCACGCTGTTTTCATAAAGTCGTCTTGAAATGAATAATCGATCCCACAACATCTTACCAACACATCATCTTCTCCTTCACACTTCTTCCGATAAACGAAGCGCGGAAAGAAATGAACGGAAGTTAACCGAGCACAAACGTCGTCATTGTGCACTTTGTTAATGACCTGCTCGACATGCATTCGCTGCCTAACGTTTTCCGACCGTTTCAATTGACAACTCGAGTCTCCACGAACTGGCCGCCCATTAGAAGTGACAGTTTTCTAATTAACTTTGAAATATACATCAAGCGGTCGCGTCGGTAGTAAAGCAACGCCAAAGAGAAGAACTTGGATTAGAGGCAATGCGAGGCGGAGTATGTGCGAACGACCATAAAGCACAACGAGGAAACGGGAAAGGAAGGTTTAAATCAAACAGTTCTGATAGCAAGAATGACAAAGTGCACAAAAATGTTTATCAGACTTTCCAAATCACATATTTTGCATCAGAAAGGGTTCAAGTCTCGTATACTTTCTCTACAACTATTTGTTATAAAGTATATTATAATTTTTTCCCTAAAAACACTTCAAACACTTCATGAGGACATGGAGAAAAATAAAGAACTTCTCTCTGAGGAACTATCTCTGAGGAAGCAATAATAGGTCTACCGTATTAGAATGATTAAAGTATTCGAGGAAGACCGCAAAATAATCTGATGAAAATTTAAAAAACTGCAATCATTATAAAAATATTTTGACAAGTTTACAAATTTATCTCTTACAGCGTCGAAAATACATTTTCGAAATAGTAATATAATCTCGTTTATATACTTTCCTGGGAAACAAATATATAAATAGGTGTAAATTGACAGAAAGTGCCAATTGAGAAGGAACTTGAAAATTAATTGATATTTTCTAATACAGTGGTTTCACAGTCCTTATGACATTTTAGATTTGGTATATATTAACAATAAATTAAATCTTGTCACAAATAAACGATATTTAAAGCATATATAATAATTCGTATTTAATAATTACTCGTATTCTCTTAATTCCCTACATTTTTCGAAATTTTTACACGAAACCTTCATATACAGTTTAATAAGTAAATAAAGTATATAACTAAAAGCCGTTTGATTTCCCAATTAGACAAAAATAATAATGCAATGCACATAATAAAATATTTTTCTGAGAAATATGTGTACTTAATTCCACTTTTTCCTGAAAAAGAAATTAAGTATATGATCGAAAGTAAATGTGTAAAGTTGTAATGAATCTTCTGGTGGATCATTACTTTGATGAAATATCATACTTGGTACAAACTTCGATTCACGCTAAGGTACTGTGTAAAAATACAGCCCACACGCATCCAAAATATCATCATAGAAATAATTTCCTTCAATAAAAGTCCCAGAAATAAGAAAATATCTCCAACAAAACACTCTGCATGACGAAAAAAGAAAAAAGGAGACTTTTGAAACAATAGAGAAGGCAATGAAAGCTGTGAAGTCATCGCAGGAGGCGGAGACAGCGGCAACCACACGACGGCTTCCAAGGCAGCGATGCTGTCGGTCGCAAGCAGCTCATTTGCGACGTCGCTTTACAGCCCATAACCGCCCTTCAGGGAGTGGCACTTAATTAAAAAATTGTTACTGCTTGCACTTAAAAATGCAATTAATCTGCAGTTGCTGCGTGTACCGCATAGGCAGAGAACATAACGCCTCGTTAAGTTATGCGTTCGACTACTTTACGCGAGAGTTCAGAAACAAAGTTTTTAGATTATGTCTGTCGGCGCCGCCCGGTCGTTAACTGGACGACCGCAAGGGTCGCTTCTACGGACCTCGTGTCAAGTCGCAAAAACTTCTTCTCTCAAAGGAAAATTGGTTTTTAAGTATTGAATGCATTTTACAACAGTGAAATATACTTTTTTGTTCAATGTTTGAAACAGTCGACGGTCCATGACGTCATTCTGAATCATGATTTGTATTCAATTGATTATTATTTCACAACAAAGTAGTCTCAGTAATCTGAGAGAAGAGAAGCTGTCAGGGAAATATTTTTTAAAGCTTTTTGAACACAAGGTGCAAGTGGAAGACAGTCATTGTATTACTGCAGTGAAATACACGAAAAAACTTTATGATACATGGCTTACTTACAACACTTCCGAATCATTTTTGTATAATAAATTATTACTCCACTGCATTTTCTTTATATGTTGGAATGTTGGGTGATGATGATTTATTTCAAAATACAGTGGACATCCGTCATTACTAATGATCTTTTTTCTTACATACATATAAAATAAAATAAATATTAGCAGCAGTTTTTATTATAAAATAAATTTTATTCCACTTACATCGTTAGTATGTTCTTTAAATTTTACCCGTTCTTCTTGCAACTAAAAAGGAGAGAAAAACGAATGGGATCTTTTTTTCAATACTGCAGTCTTCGTGTTATTAATTAGTTCATCTTGTTACGACAAAACTGCCATAACAGGAGAAAGTTATGTAGTTCTCTTTATGAGTGTTTCAAGAAACAAAGTTTTCGGGTTATGCGCCATTTGACTTTGTCTCGTCGTTAAGAAGACCACCAAGGAAAGGCCAACGGGAAGCAGCGTCACCAAGTCGTGGAATCCGCAGTCTGCATTCTACACAGCTAATATTTCCATAAATTGTAAAGTTACCTCTCACATTGTAAATATTACAATATTCATGGCTCCAAACTTAAGCAAGTCAGCTCTCATTTTAACAGAAATTTCACCGAATATTGTCTTAATATGACATTCTCGTTAGCAATATCATACACGAGGGTAATTATTAAGACGAAGCTATCCTATAGTAATTTAAAACTCCAAAAGAAAAACAAGAAACGAAACAAAGAGGAGGAAGAGGAAAAGATATTTAATTCCTCAGATTTAATTGAATTATGTAGGTTGATCTAAATACACTTTTATGAGGCAGAGAGAGAAGTACAATTCACAGAACGAAAGAACACAACGTAATCTTGAGCGGAATAGATTCTGTCGCGGATTAAATTCCAGAATAATAAAATAGTCACCAATTAATTTTGTTTTTCGTTTTGGTTGTTTTATTGACACCTTCATATTCTCTATTTATAGTTTTAAATGTATTAGCACAATACCCATAACGTGTTACAAAAGCGTTCTGAAGAACAATTTCAAGTCACAAACGCGTACACCGAACTAGTTCTTGCAACATCTCATCCCGTTTACGCTCCCTGTGCCAGGTATACGTCAATATTCACGACCGTCATTCGCATAAGACCCGGCCATCTTACTACAACGACGTCTTAAAACCAGCTTCTTTCTTCCCGCAGCGGAGGGCGCCGGTGGTGATTCCATATGACAATTTACGACGCGTGACAGCTCGCAGACGCCGGCGTGTCGCCATCGTCACATGACAGATGCGACGCAGATTTACGGCGCGTTAACGCTCTCGGGACGAAGCAATTCAATACAATGTACGAATTGTTCGAGACAAACGACTCGGTTCTGAAATCGATTCGCAGAATNAGAGACAGGTGTGGTGTAGTAAAAGTTGGATTTACTATCGAAGTATCGCTGGGAAGATGACGTTAAACGCATCAACCGTATGATATTGCGCACTAACGTGCGTTGTTAAGAATTGTATAAAAATTGAAAATGTATTTTTTTTCACAATTGCATCGCAAATGTAACGAGTTGGATTGCAATGGTGAATGCATTCTCCTTGGAGACATAAATTCTGACTTCTCTGAGTTGAATCATAAATTATACAAGTTTGAAAAATATTTTGACATGAATACACACATAAATCAATTAGTTTCTCCTTTTCATGAGGAGAATGGAATGTTTCTTACGAAGATGACAAAAGTGTTAGTAGATATGTGTACGTAATATTCTACAATCTGCACATAAAATGGTTTCATACTGTGTACAGACATTTTTATCATATCATCCTATTATGCCAAATGAGTCATCTCTGAAACACATACTCTTTGTATGAGTTGAGTGACTCATCTAAATTGTTGGCTTTCTCTGGAAAATTTCCTCTAACACCATAGGTTTATTCAAATTTCACGCCATGGAGTTAAAACAAAAGAGGAAATCACTGGACATCATATAATCGGATCCATTAATTACAAGTTCCTTTGCTGATTATATTTTCAAATCACGATCCTGTACTACTTAATTTGGACGAGACCAGGAATTTCATTATTATCACATAATCCTCACGACACAGATAAACAATCGATAGCTGGTCGAGTCATGACGTCACGCAATCGACTGCACTAATCGAACATGCAGCCGCGCGCACAAAGACGAGAGATTTTAAACAGAAGGGCTCTCTCATTCGAACTGTTTACTTCGCTCCACAACCTTGTAAGAGGACACACCTCGCTTCACATAACTTCTATCGTGGGTCGGCATGCTAGCCAACATTTTCTCCAGTTCAACCCTTCGCTACTATGCTACAGAAGGCATTTTCGTCCACGTGAACATCGTCTCTCAAGCCTTGGATTTCGAATCAACACACCGTTTCAACTCTACTTTCAACATCATCTAAGCTGACTTTCCAAGATCATCTCATCACGCTCCCTTGGAAAACCAGTATTTTATCATTATTCATTACTTTCATGGCATGTTTCATTAAACTGTTTTTTTCTTGTTGGCAATCAATATTCATCTTGCTCCTCATCCTTCTTCACTCTTTATTTTCACTACAATCATCCCATGTGCAGGTAAGACCAAATTTGTCTGCACATACTGCATTCGCGGTATCTTGACCAAGCAGTTTACTCAATTTTTTTTCAATAGTACGATAACTCACAATGAGTTTCGTCCCTACAAATAATTGATCCATCAAAAAAAATTGAAAAAATGCAGTGAAAGTATGAGAATGAATTTTAACAATTCCTTTCATAATTTTCAGTAACAATTGGATAGAAATGGAGAGCTTTGCTAAATAGATCACGACTTTATCATTTCCTACTCAGTGAATAAGCGTCAGAAGCAGAGGTGTGATCGCGGGGAACGAATATAATATTTAATCAGTTTACCAGGATCAAAATAAGACCTTTGCACAATTCTAACTTCGTGAGGCCTGAAGGATGCAAAATTATGATAAAGCTGAGCGGTCATAAACCTCCATAAGCAATAGAGACAGAATGATGAACAGAAAAAAGTAATCACCAGGATATTTAAATCGTTAAATGTAAATAAGAGCCTCCCATTTCGTCTTATTTTTTCATTTTTAAATGTAAAATATTATTATAACAGGGGATATTATATAATAGACCCCCAGGGGTACAATAACAATAATGCACATATATTTGTGCGGGATGTGGTTCTTTACTTTACAACCAATCAAGATTTTAAAAATCACTTTAATCTAAAATAACTATTGATAGTAGAATTAATATAGATTGAGCTACAAATCGAAAAGCTGGCGTCAAGTTGAACAAGATCATTCAACAGTTAGAGGAGCTTCATTCAACATCTACGTCATGCTACTAAGAACCGAAGCTCTGTAAAAAATATGTAAATAGTTTAATAAACACTAATAATTGTCAATGAATGGTGAAGAATATAATTGAATACAATAAATAAAACACATTAGTTTTTGTAAAGATTCTTATGAGCAGAATTAATGTAATATTATTATCACAAAAACAACTGGAAAGACGCTGATTTAAAGAGTACGCAGAAACATTATGAGAAGATTCAATAATATAGAAAACAGAGGGTAGTTTATAAGGGAAAAAATATGGAAAAAATAGATGAAAATTATTAAGCATAAACATAATTACAAAGGAACACACTCGATACTCTCCAGTATAGTCGTAAGGAACAAAGGTGCAAAACCTCGAAAATGCTAAATAGTAATAACTAGACCGACAGCGGTGGTCTAATGGTAGCGTCTTTACTTCCTCGATCCCGCTGAGCGGTAGAGCGTGGGTTGAAACTCTGCTCGGCCGAACTAGGTGAGGTTTTCTGTTGGGGTTTCCCTCACCTACTCCAGGCAAATGTCGGTTCGGTACCATAAGTCACCCGGCAACCCAACATCTCTCCTTCCCAGTTCCCTTACTCTAGTCTAACGGTTAGGCGGAAGAGCAGGCATCATGGCCTGATCCTCGCCACAAAACGTAAAATAAATAAATAAATAAATAAAATTAGTATTTCCAACTTGTTTATTTTATTTTTTTATAACGTAGTCCCAGGTGAGTGTGACAATGAAATATCAAATCGTCTTCTGACTGCTATAATTTTAATATCTTTAGAAATCACCAAAGTAGAATTGAACAAACGTAATATTTTGTCTATTATCCAAAGGAATTATTTGCTAAAACAACAGAGTCTTTTCCGTTTTCCTCAAACATCTTTTAGCCTCCTTCCTTTCNTATTTTTAAATGTAATATTCATATTATCGTGAAAACATCTGTTTGGTTCCCCCTTATTAGTGAAAAATGGTAAAAAAAAACTCACAATGAAAAATTGTGTTTCTAAATGTATAAGATACAAAAACTAAAGTAAGCGTCTTATTTAAATCGTTGCCAATGCTTCACTGTCCACCATTAACCTACGGTTACTGAGAGAAAGAGAATGAAAGGAATTCAGTGATGCCTGGAATATTTGTAAACCCTATTCAGTTCGTAATTATTTAAGGAATATTGTTGATAAAAAATTTCGAAGGAATAAAATTTTACATTTAAGTATACTTCAATTTTGCACTCTTTGGCCACAAAATTATTTTACACACTAGGAACATTCAATCAAGTTCTCGTAGTTTTAATAATTCATTAACTTAATTATTAATAAAAAATCATGTTTCTCGAGGTTACCGATTACATAGATACTGTACGTAAATCATGAGATGTTTTATGCTTTAATTTGTCAGTCGCATCAACTGATACTACTTAATCTACACAGTGCATTTACTCATATGTCAGCCGAACTAGGGATGGGGAATATTATGAGATCAATGAACTATGTTACTAACGTGCAATAAGTTTGAGATATGTTATTAATGTGCTTCGTTAATGCAACCGTTTGCAATTCAAAAATAAACAGAAATTTAGAAATGATACTATTATATGTCACATTAAAAAATCTTTTCAAAGACTTTAGTTTTATATTTTTGCATTGTATTGTAAAAATAAATTTTGAACTTAAATTACAGTAAAATTTATAAACGTTTTGATAATTGGAAATGGACATAATAGAAACGATCTTTGAACGATTTGAGGAACGGTCTTAGAAATATTTGTGAAACAAAAGACACGCAAAGAAAATTAATATGGTTCGGGGATAAAAAGGATGTGCAAAAATTATCACTGATAATGAATTTATTTCAAATTTATGTGATACCATTGACTCTGATGATGATTTCGAAGACTAGTAGTTGATCACTGAAGTAAATTCGAACACAAAATTAATAGGGTTGGATAACGACAGTTGTCGCTTATTTCTAGTAGACCAATCCCGTTCATAAAAAAAGATTTCTTTTGAATTTGGTACACTCCATTTGCTACTAAATACACAACTAAATAAATAGATTTTTAAATATCTGGGTACATTTAAATTATTTATTTTTATTGCACCGTTTTTTACATCAATACATATCAAAAACACATAAAAATACATTTTAGTTGACAAAGAAACAACAAATGTGATTTGATTCAAATTAAACATATAGTCGTCAACGCCGATAAAATTCTAGCTTGCATGTGTTTTATTTTAATTATTAAGTTAATGTAAATTCACATCCTATCGACAGATTCTTTAGCTCCTCGAAGTATATGTTCACAGCGAATAAAAAACTTTCAAGTATATGTACACAGAGGAAAGTACTTTTCTTTCGATTCCTTATTTGAAGAGTCTCAGAAACATTCCGAGAGAATGTTCTTCTCATGATACGCGTGCATTACATTTTAATGGAAGATAAATTTAGTGACTTAAGATGGGAAAAATTGTTTGCTGTGAAAGCAGACAAACGACATTGAATATAATTTATTCGTAAGACGATATTGAAACCTCAAACTACCTCTAAAGATTGTCAGTTGAGTTTTGTTGTATTCTGTTCACAAATCTCTAACTTGCAATGTTGAAATTTAAGAAGAGTCACATATCATCAAATCATATAGAATGGCCAATGCATAATCTTTAATGATTTAAAAAGATTACTCGAGTAGTCGTTAACTAAGAAAGATGGGAGTTCAACCGTCGCGACGAAATGAGGATCCACTAAGCTATAAAAATAATTTACAATCAGGATATGACATATTCAAACCAATCAAATAATAATATGATGAAAACAATCAAAATATATATTCTAATCGATTTTCAGCTCGTGACATTCAGGTAAAAGACCTTCTTATGTCGTACATATGGATTATGTATCAATCTTGGAACAATATACATGAAATATAAGTATACATCATACGTGCTTGTTATGCGTATTTAATTTAATGTTTAATGAATCAAAAATCTTTAATTTTATCAGTTACTACTAGAAAATGTAGATTTTTCGATACAATCTCCTTGCAGCGAATAAAAATCAAAAAACTAATTACAAATTTTGTCATCTGGATAACAAAGTCTTCAGAAGTACGATAATACAGTAATATGGCGTCCACATTAAGTCCATCATTTTGAGAATTCTCGTCTACTGTGAGTTAGCATTCCTGAGAGTAGTGATACTCGCCGGGGGATAGAGGCGCTACTGTTGCCAGAAAGACCAGCATACGAAATTTGTATTGTATGTCGCGCCTGATCGATATTAGGCTGTGATAGTACATCCAGAGGTTGACAATAAAAAGTGAAAATAATTCTTCTTTCTCGGTCTCTCAATAACCCTTATATTCCCTCTCCACCACAAATTAAATGGCGCGAACTACCGAGCGACTCGTCAGTCACGACTCCAGTGAGAGAACAGCTCCTCTATCATCCCTTTCCCTAACGACTCCGAGATGAACGATATCGATACTCACGCCTCCCTCGACGCCGCATCTCGACAGCGATCTCTTCTTCCTTCCTCACCCCCTCCCGCCCCCCGAACCGATGCGGTGGCGAGTCGCACAACCCCGCGCTTTTACGAGAGGGAATTAAAAAGGAACATTCGCCATTCGTCGCTCGCCTGTCTCCACGGCACAAAGCGACGCGTCGCGTCTTGCAGATGTTTTATCTGTCGTCTCGCTTCTCCCTCGAACTCCTCCCTCCCCCTCCCCATCACAACGTCAAGAAAGCGCAGCAAAAAAAAAAAAACGTTAAATAAAGTGCACGCGCGTTTGAGGCCGTAAAGAGCAGAATTTATTTTTACCGATTCGCTTCTTCGTCTCTCGGCATCACCATCCCCCTCTTCGTGCTTTTGAGGGGAAGTAATGTGGGGATGGAAGTGCGGATCGGATCTTACGGTTTTTATGAAAGAGCATGTTTATGTTTATGCTGTTGAAGCGAATCGGAGTAGAAGTCGGGTGGCTGGTGACCGATGTTACTTCTTGGGTCGAGTTATGTTTCGAATTGTCAATCATAGACATAGACGTTGTTTCTTGTACATCAAGAACATTACATATTATGATATGGTACATAACATTGTCATGAGATGTATTTTTAACGTTGGAAAAAAATTACGTAAACTTTTATAATTTATTCAATATTTAAGCAAAATTGTGAAAAGAAAAATAGCGACTGATAGTGGTAAAACATGAATTGACGAAACCGATAATATCTTTGCCTGGAATAAGAGGAGTAAATAAATAAGTCAAATGATATGAAGTACAGAGGAAGTAATATCATAACAAAGAAAAAGAAAGTAATACAAGAAGAAATAGTACCCTCGAATAACCACGCAATACACATAGTCTGATGGATCGCAGAATCCTTGAAAATTTTNTATATATATATATATATATATATATATATATATATATATATATATATATATATATATATATATATATATATATATATATATATATATATATATTGCGAAAGGAGCTCACAACGTTTCGACTTTGCTTGAAGCCGTCGCCACGTGATCAAATTATAACAAGAAACATAACATGATATAAACGTAAATATAAATACAAAATATATATTTTTTAAAGCAGAAACTACACAAACATATTATAATATTGCACTGTATAAACCAAATTGCTTTCAGTGGCTGTGCGTAAATTCAAAATATTGTGTTTATTAATTATTTATTTAATTAGATTATAGAATGGACGATAATTGTAGTAGAATTTCAAAACAGTACCTGATTCCAAAATTCCTGAATTTTTCTAGACATATTTTCACTTTTCGAGTGGAATTATGGTTTATACATTCTTCCCATTTCATGAGATATATAGCAGTACACACTTTGGTCTAAGTGAAAAATAAACATCCTACCTCTCAGGTTATTTGAATATGTAAAATTTTAGTTAGAATTAATGTACATTTATCTACTATTCTATCTACACTAAGATAATATCTTTAATATTTTAAAGAAAATCATCATCAATATTTTAAAATCTATCTGTACGTATAACTAAGGTATATTACCTTATTTTGTAATACAATACAGACATATTGAAAGGATTTGAGGAAATAAAATGATAGAACTGTAGCATAAGAAGTCCCTTGAGTTTATGACAACTGGGTTCTTCGTCTTAACGTTCATATTCGTTGTCTTAGCTTCACAGAGAGCGCTTGTGACTTTTAGTGCTTCATTAGCATTTTATTTCGACGGCTGTCGCCTCTGTATTTTGAAGTGTGCATCCAGATTCAACTTTATGACTCAATATAAAAATGTCAGATCTATTTACCAATTAGGATGAAACTCCTCAAAAACAGAAATTCACGCTCAGAAAGATTGAGAACAAAAGAGTGTGTACAGAATACTATACACGGATTATTTTACACTGAAAAATGATTTAATGTTTTAGGTTAAATTATGTGTCTTCAAAAAGCTTGTCGTGCGAATTGTTAATAAAATACGGCAAGTAGGCCAACCAACGAATCACCGCCCAATGAAATTATTTGGTATTTTTTCTAAACATTTCGCGTGACAATCTTTTTCAAGACAAATAATTCAACATAACATATTAAATCATTTTCAGCGATAAAAATAGTAAGAAGGTTTATTCTTATATCTACAATAATGTAAAATATGAAGGTATTAGCATTTGGCATTGCATTACCTTAATAAAAACCTAACCTTATTTAGTACGTTTTAGTAAAAAAAATTAGATAAAAAAGTTTGTTTTAAAAATGTTTTTTATTTATTATTTTATGTTATTCTAGTAGAAGAAAGGCATATGAATACATGTTAAATTATTTATCAGTAAAGAATCATACATCTCTAATTGTTCGAATATGAAATATTAAAGGAGGAAAATTCCTGTTATTTAACACTTGAGGTCGCCCGCGAAATATAATTTACTTCTAATCAAAATAATCTTTAAAAAATAACTACGTTAGAATTCAAGTGTAGTTTCGATCCCTTCAAAGAATTACAACAGCAGGAGTTACTGGATTATAGCATATTCAAACACTTTAATATAACCAGTTCAGAATCCATCTTGACCACTGAATAACGAAATTTATGATAGGTGACGAATCTTCTTACAAGTTTTATTGTGTTTGCCGCACTTTTACCACATTTGATGTAATTTTTGAAAAACTCTGGAAAATGCTGTAATTTTACACAAATGCTTTTATTTTAAAGAACTTTGCGATTTTACTGCTGTATTTGCAGTACAATTGTACTGTTCTAAGAAGAATACGATAAATGTTTGTGATTTTACAGCATGTCGTAATATAGCCCGTGAGAGTGTTTCGTATCTTCTAATAGCAATTATCTATTTATTCGTATCTTTTAGGACAAGTATAGTGCAAAGTACCATTTAAGTGATTTAGTGACGTTTTTGTCGTGATTGGGAGCTTGGAGATGGAAGTTATATTACCATTACTGATTCATATTGATACATAGGAGTAATGTACAGTGCAACCAGGTAAGTATCAGATAAAGTCATTACGAACTGGAGTTTCTGCCACATGTATCTCCGGCGTCTATGCGATTTTTATTTCTATGAATTGCTTAAGAAGAAATGGTGGTATGAAACTGTACATATTTCTTCCAGAGAAGAAATTTCATCACTGGCAATACTGGCGGTGAATGTATTGATCCGCTAATTTCATTGTTCTTAACAAGCAACATTAAATATTCGTGAAGTGTGAGATTCAAATATTCAATTGTGTGAGACATCTTACATTGCATATTTAACGTCAAATCACAGCACGTAATAGTGCGCGATCTACTGTCGTAGTAGCAGTACAATACTGGATAATTTTTTCCAACACCTCCATGAAAAACTACAGTAACTTCATGATGTAAATCTAGCATGCCTTGAAGTAAATTCCCAATACCGACGCTGTGAATGTACAATATCTAGGTGAGGTAAATTTGTTATACATTCATGCAGTGTATTCACAGTACCTTGATACTGTAATAATTACACTCTTTTTTCTTTTTTTTGCTGTTAATTCATATGAGCAGGATATTATTTTCTCACACTTTATTTGTAAAAATCAACAGAAAATTCTAACGGTGTAGATACGTGAGTAATTGTTATATGATATATTTTTCGAGCATTCAAACGTTCTCTACCACGGATGCAGCAATAACGACGTAAATATTCACGTATTATTCACGGAAGAGAGTAAGACAGAAAAAAATTCATTCTTCATTCAGTCAGTGAGTTGCAATATTTTTTGAGATATTGTATAAATTTCTTTTTTTTCTTCTTTTGAACACGGTGGCGCTACGCAGTCTGTGGCTCTGCAAAGTGTCCCTACCTCCCGCTCCCCATGGAATAGCGCTCGTGTATCTTCAGTCGTTCTCCACACACGCTCCGAGTATTCTGCCCTCCTCCACAATGCGATCGATAATTTCGAGAAATATGCTCACAACACTTTTCCCGTGAGTTACGATTTCTCCACAACTGGGGGATGCGTGCCTTCTTCGTCCGTCTAAAAGCCTAAACTCGTATTCTTTTCCATTCAAAGGAAACCACTTACAAACTGTGGCCCACTTGGTTCGAAGGGAGAGTAGCAGAACAAGTTGAATGGCCGAGAAAATAGCGGAAGTGGCGGGGAAGAAAGAAAAGAATGTGGGGAGTGACGGGGTGGGGAATAAGGGGGAATTGTTGGTGACGGAGAGGTTATAACCAGGATCGCGACAGATGATGCATAAAGTGAAATCACAACAACTGAACGAAGAAATACATTTAAAATATGAGTTACGATAATAGTTCAAAAAAACGAATCAAGAAGGGAATAATTCATTGAATGAACCTTGACGTCAAAATTTATGGGAATTTTTTAGTTCAAATATTTTCGAAATTATTTGAATATGAGTTACATAACAATTAAATTCTATTTTGAACAATTTTGAAACAATACCGATAAATAAACAAAGCTTCTGGCAGATTTACTGCGAGCGATTCTACCGCTGCCGAACGGAAAGATGTCAATATACGATCCTCTCTCAATCATGAGTTGCGAAGAAGAGATTTTCCTCAAATCCTGGCCCAGCTATGCCACGGCGAATTCAGGCACACGTTGGAAAAATATGTGTACGACATAATGAACGCATTTTCGGTGCCACATAATTCTGAAAATAAGGGAGGAAAGTGAAATCCAGCTCAAAAGTAATCACGAAAAAAGGCAGTGCATGTTTCTTTTGCTAAGAAGTGAGTTAAAACGGAAATGATCTCTCGTATCAAAACAATTGCTTACCAAAATAGCAGATTCTCAGTCTCAGAAGAAAGGTTTGGAGAGCCGCAGATTCAGAAGAGGGATGCATTCAAATCGATTTCATACGGTAATTCGGTTGATCANCAAAACAATTGCTTACCAAAATAGCAGATTCTCAGTCTCAGAAGAAAGGTTTGGAGAGCCGCAGATTCAGAAGAGGGATGCATTCGAATCGATTTCATACGGTAATTCGGTTGATCTTATTCTACATGTCTTGTATTTTTTATTTTATTTTTTTGTCTTGTATCATCTGTCACAGGTGACAAGGAATTCTTGGTTCACCACCTACGTCATCCAACAGATCTTCTACGAGAGCAGGGATCTATCGCCGACATGCATCACGGCTAACGAGCCCGCGTGAAACGAATCCTGCGCCGGGGATATGGCACTTAACACTGGCGTTTCTTAATGGAGACCCATTAGTGCGAACGACGGGAGAGGGGATGGTGAAGATGTCTCGGAGGTGAAAGAAAAGACTACTGATGATGCACAATAACCCACGTAATTGAAAAATGTGTGAATTAAAATATTTTTCTGGATATGTTGGGAGAAAAGAATTGCGTTCATTAAAATGTAACACAGATTACGAATGAAATATTGAAGTAAATCCTTCATAGCTTCTCAAGAGGCTAATTCATTAAAAAAAACTCGAATTTAATAATTTGAATAAATTTCCGTTATGTTTCTTTTCGTGAATATCGAAAACAATATAGACAGACGTTTCAAGAAAAATATACTCCACATGTTACTTTATATGATTCTTTAATTTCTATAATATATTTATTCAAATGAAAAATGTACGGAATGAAAATCACATAGTACGAAACTTGGCATACTTCTTATTTGTAATTGACTTCTTTCCTCCGGCTATGATTGGTGAACCAAATGACGTATTGGTCTTGGGGACGTTTTATGATCAAATGGTCCTTCCTGACGTGAACCTTCTGAAACTCCAGAATGGTGACAGTAAGGGTAGAAATTGTCGAATTGCATTGAAAGATGATGCCACATTCACAAACATTCAAACCATGATCTCTCGCTTCAAGACAATTGACTAGATTTCATCACAGAATTCTAAAATTGATTTAATGGCGCCCTAGGTTATAATTTTAAAAGAATTCATTAGTTGCATTTATATTATTATCCTCAGAGATTGAACGTATTTATGAAGTAAATAAAATTTGCCAGTGTACTATTTTCGTTATTTTTATTTTGGGTAATTTTGGCTTAAGCGATATAGCCAGAAAAGAAATTTTGAGTGAAAGAGATTTTGAGTTCTCTTTCACTCAAATAATACATAATTCATGTAAATGCTCATGTTCGATACAATACTTCGTTATTCAGTGCGTAGTTATATATTTGTTGTTCTTAGACTCCATCCTCTACCTTCGAGATGCAAATCTATATTGTATCTTCTAGTTCCAATGGTTGCAATCGTCCGCATAAATTTTAATTTAATAAACAAATTCTATTTTGTTACGATTTAAACATGTCTAACAGAAATTAAGAAAAATCGAGCAAATATTCGTGATAAAGCAAATATTGAAGTACAATTCATTCTACAAGCAGGTGCAATACTTATTTAACCTGAAGACAGGACTCTAATCGCACCATAAATAGTGCACATAGAAAAGCGAACAATGTTAATTTTTTTTAACTCTTATAAGATTTCTTTTATATTAAAAGTTAAGTACAATTTCCAAAAGAGACTTCTTAATCACAAGGTCAAAAATGTTGTACTATATTTGAGTGTTGACACGAGCTTATACAAGAAGAATCGCAGAAGGTATAATATCGATGGTCCTCAAAGATAGAAAAGACGAAGACGGTGGGATTTGATATATAAACGCGAGGGTGTAGTCGATGACAACATAGAAATGCCATATCCTCTACTGGCGCAAAAATAACCTCAGTTGTGAGTTGAGGAGTCGTGATACAGTAGTTAGCTCCGCCCTGAACATTCGAACGTCGATGTTTCAAGGCAGCGTCAACAGCATTCTATTCACATACCTGCGCAGTGATATACAGCTGCAATGCATCTCTTTTCCCTAAGCTATAGGACACGTGTTAAACACGTGCGCAATACGAAGATAATCCTTTCATAGCTATTGGATATAAATGTGCGTGCCACATACGTCAAGAAGAACAACATTGAATAAATCCACAACTATTCTCAAAATATTTTTAATTTACGTCATGCTCATTACTGTACAAGAAATTAATCAAATATAATGAAGTATTACTATCAGTAATAATCGGTGTATTTTCATTTCCTTGAGCATAAGCTATATTGGGATCATTATGACAACGAGTATCGGCACGACGAAGAGTCACAACAACTATTATACTCAATTAATCTGGTTTTCGGACATTTTCAATAACAATAAATACTAAAGTTTTTTTGCGTTTTTACCTTGCAGAAATAAAAAACCCTATTTACAACATGCCGATGTACAATTGGCATGTTGTAAATAGAAGTTTTTATTTCTTCAAGACTAAAACGCAAAAAAAAATTAGTAATTATTATTATATTAAAGTTTACTAAAGAAGATGGTTAAATGTATTTTACACGTAGTCAATATATAATTGTAAAGTATTTTCCCGAAAAAAGTGGATCAATAGAGTAGTGTTTTCAAGTAATTGGATAAGCATTTTAAAATACAGATACAGTACATCATTTTACAGCTAATACTAAATTTATTATCAGATTTATGTTTTCTTTTCTACGTTTACAACAATTTTCTAAAAATTTTATACACAGTGAATCAAATCGTGGAAAAACAGGATCTTCCCTTGAAAGCTCACAGATTGTGAAAAAGAGCGTACGTTGGTTATGAAGAATGTGTTGGCTTAACGTGCAAGGATAAAACAAGAACATTCCTTTGTCCAAAATGCGATAGACGTCCAGGATAAATTTGAGCAATTTTTTAGTAAAGAAACTTATTTTAGCTAACAAAATTTGTTCTTTGTTTGAAAATATAACTTTTACTTAATGCGAATACACTATTGTGTTTTCTCACTTTTCTATCCCTAAAATTTAAGCTTATAGATTTTTATGCAATTCATTATTTCATTGTGTTTAGTAGATAATTTGTTTTTTTTTAATTCTGATTTTTCTTTTATTAACATGTTATTCAATAAATAAACATTGGTCTATTATAAAAGCTTTTATATATCGATTTGTGCAAGAGAAATTGTTAAATTATATTCATAACAACAAAATATTAAATTTGTAAAACAACTTTAAAAGCCTTAATGGCTATTTTCCACGAATAATACCATGGATCTTATTTTTAATAAGTCCTTCTGATAAAGATTAGAAATTTTTAATGTAGCTGAAAATTAGACGCTATAAATGATATTATTTTATAAGTTAGCGAACAAAGTTAGTAAAAGTGTTGTACTTATATAAAAATGTATAAAAAAGAAAATTAAATTTTATAGGGATATAATTGCAAGCATTTACTTTGTACTTAATAGCTCTAGAAGTCAATGTTATCGAATTTGTCAGGATATGGATTCGAATTTGTCAGGATATTTAAGATAAAATGTTACAATCCATTTTTGAAATCTTATGAGTCTGTCCTTTTAAGAATACACAAAGATGCAAAACTAATCATTGTGCATCTCGTATGTCATAATTTAATTAGGCGTAAATGTGAGAGAGAGCTTATTAGTCCCCAAAATTGCTGTTTCTCAAAGATATACAACTCTTCGGTCCCCATATATGTTGTTTGAAATCATATCGCTGGCTACGATCCTGGCACAAATATTCTATTTTCGTCCGAATAAACTTTCGGATGATCACTAACTCACTCCCTACAAACACAGTTTCTTTCCCTCAGTTTTTTTCCCTCCCCTGTTCTTGAGAGCGTCACGTCCTCGGAAATATTAAAATCCAATAAATTCATTGGATACTTGGAGTGCACTTCCTTTGTCAAAAACATGCCCGATGTCGCACAGACAAAGTTCATCGCAAAATAAAAACCGAGAACAGAAGGTAAGTTAAAAACAAAGCATGTGCCAGCGAGGAAGTGCGGAAGAGGAAGGACAAGCAGGGAGAATATGCTCACAGTCACACACCAGCGCGCACCGACACACCCCGAGTCAAGCAACACCCAATGTGACGTCATCAGGAGCTTTGGACTGTGAAGGTTCAATAAAGAAGGGGCGGGTGTGGGAAGTCGGGGCGGAGATGTAGAGGGAGTTTGGGAAATTGAATCGGGAAAACTGTGAGACGCTGAGATTATTGCGTGTTCATTTCTTTGTGAGACGAGAAAAGATTCTGGATGTCGTTTACACGGAAAGATATTCGATATTTTTATACATATGTTGAGACAATCTTATAGTTTAAGGTAGTGATATGGGCACTAATTAAACAGTGATCAATTAAGGGGATATTAAAAATATATTAGTTAATATTTATTGGCAGATATTTTTCTTACAGACAAAGAAAAAACCATCCAGTTTAGAAGAAAATCGGTATTTAATTAAATATTGAGTTAATTACATAACTCACGCGTAATTTTCGTTTCCAACAACACGAAACTTTCGTAGGTCATCGATCGTCGTAGTTTGATACTGATTTTTTCTATAATATTTCAAGTGAGGTTATCTCACCAACAAAACTCATGAATCTTACCGACGAACCTCTAGTAGAATTTAATTGCTTATCTCAGAAGCGTCACATTTAACAAAGTATCAGGAAATAAGTTATGCCAAGACTAGGAATATCATGAACAAATGAATTCACTCAAAAATAATAATTTTTTATTTCATATAAATAAATAACTAGTGACCTGGGTTAGAATATTTATGGGATTTAGTATTTTTGTATTTGCAGGAAAAGTTATGAGATACATGGCTGACCTGTAAGGCAAGACTATCATATTACACAATTCGACTAATATCTCTTACAATGAGAACAAACGCAGAGAGTGACACGCCAGGATTAACTCACGAGTTGAAGATCTACGCCTGTAATTACTTATTCAGAACGCTGTAATTGTTGAGGGGACAGAATGTATGTACAAGAGAAGTACTGAGACACAATACATCCTCTCGCAGACAAAACGGGAAATTGAACATGAAGGCGGCGTCGACTCGTACCGAACAATCGTGTAGCAGATGGTGCGCCCAAGTCAAGAGTGGTAATCATTCAATCTTATAAATGGCTCTTGCAAGTACTCTCGAAATAGGCAGCAAAGAAAGCTTCACATTTCGAAGACTAAGAGGAATATTTATAAGTACATAAAATTATTGCCAAAAAGCAGTGACAAACTGCGCATGACCACGTGGAGGACTGTAAACGAATTTACTCTCCAGAAGTAATCACGGGACCATCTCATCTATACCAATCATGGAACCTACGGCAGCGGCTGACTTATCATTTCTGCATCGACGACAAAATCATGACCCACGCACCCTAAGATAAGAATAAAAATACTTAGCTAAATGTTACATTATCAACAGATTACTAACAAATTTATTTTGGATGGAATACAAAAAACGTTATTTAACAAATACATTCAATTATAAATTTTTTAAATTATTCGGAAATTATTGGTAATAAATAGCAGCTATTAAAGTAAGTCACAATTCGGGATTATTAATAGAAATAGTATTCATGAGACTGCCACTCCTAGGCCAGAGTGTAGAGAGTCCATATTTAGAATGCGAANGATATATATATATATATATATATATATATATATATATATATATATATATATATATATATATATATATATATATATATATATATATATATATATTCAGTTCTATATCCTTTTTCCATAACAATATGTAAAACACTATATAAATCCATGAAATATTCTGAAGTAAAATATATTCATTGAAAAGTGATGATACACTATTGAAGTATTGTGAACAGAACTGGGTTCTTATTCACAACCCAACAGCAATTCAGGACCACGATGATTTCATAATCCATAATAATATACAATTCCATATGTATTGTGATCATACTTCCACTCTCCGCCACGCTAGAATACATTAACAACTTTAAACTTTACCAGAAGATGAAAAAAATCTGCATTAAAAACTTTAGATGTAATATGTAAATAGATCACAAGACTTTATACAGCTGGTCGTCCAAACTTGCTGCTGAGGTCTCGAACTATAATCACCTGGGAAAACTATTTCTAATGAAATACCTATTCCATCAAATAGTGACAGATAAATATTTAGAACACGAAACACGACAATAAAAAGATAGAATAGGTTCCTGGTTCTCAAGAGCTCTAAATATTATAGTACACGGCAATACAAAAGCAATTCAAGCGATCCGCTCCATCCTACGGATCGCTGAATTAATAGTACCAATTCATACTCTTAAATGTGTGAATTGCAATAGAAACAAATTTGCAGCCGATAATTCTTATCCTTAGACAAAATCAAAATCATTTTACTCACCGATGTATCTTTCTTAACTATACTCCTCAACTTTCTAAAGTCTCCGCTGCAAACGGAAACCTTTATATACCAAACCACATTTCCAAACATTTAAATCAACCAAAGAAGACGGTAACCTCCTTCTCGGAAGAATAATTCTCGGTTATAAAATGAAGAACATTTTCCAACACTCCCAATAAATGTTCCTCACTGTCAGATTGACAACCAACGAAAAACAGATCTTCACTCGATCCCCATGTCTATTAATCTCCCTTCAATAGCGAAAACTGTATACCAATAATTTGCTACGTTGATCCCACACATAATGGTTTGCATACAAATTAAAATGTAAATTGGTAATAAAAATAATAATAAAATGTACAGAATAAATCAAATATTCTTACATCCTGAATTAGAACACAAACGGAAGACAGAAAATATTATTTAGTATACTTACTTGAAAATTACAAAATTGTCAGAGCAAGGATAACAGAAGCAAATCTCCACAAAAATAAAGATATTAAATTTAGAGATTTCGCTAAATGTCTCCTCCATCAAGAACGCCAGGAGGAGGAATCTTAATTCTCATTCGGAAAATCTATTTAGTTTCTCTTAGAATAACGCTCGGATTAGTGACTTATTTGTCGTAAAATAGCCACGTTGTAAATTTCTCTTTCTTGTCTATTATTAGCAAAGTCCACAACAATATCAATGGGAAAATCTGAAGTTTTTCCAAGATTAAAATAATTTGAGCCTATGGATTATGGGGGTGAGGAACAAGATTATTTTATAGTATTTCTAAGCGTAGGTGATTCGCAGGTTTGCAGTTGACTTTGGCATTTGTGGGACTTCGTCTATTATTTGTGTTACTGATGGATATTCAAGTCTGCGAAGTGTGAACTTTACATGGTAATTGCGAAGTGTGGATATCATCGTCAAAGTGAGACAAATTAAACGGGGTTTGTAAGTTATTATTTTTGCAAGTGACAAGGATTAATTTGCGATTTTTTTTTCCACATTGGTTTGGATTTTCTTGCAATCTCTATTTTAACGTCCAGGAAAGAAAATAATTTTTATGGGGAGGATTCTTATAGATATACTATAGCGACTTTTATATCATAATTAGTGGTGAACAGAGGTATATCTTCAGCATGTTGTTCTATTGCAAAGTTGGAGGATTCAGGAATGACTGATATGGTATTGAAAAGAGCAGGTGATGGAGGTGAGCATTGTAGGACTCATGCCAGGGTGTTCAGTAGATGTGAGAGGGTGTTATAACGTGGATCACGAACGTTCGGTAGGTGATGAAACTGCAATAATTTGGTATAAGTAATTAGAGAGCATACATAATATAAAGAAGAGACCTGTGTGCCTAACCTTATCGAACGCCAGAGAAAAGTCAAGAGACAGCGCAGTAATGTGTTCTTTTCGTTGTTGTTGTTGTTGTTGTTATTTTTTGTTTTTTTTGTTTTTGAAATTGTGCGATTCTCAGAAAATTTAAAACAAGTTAAAAATGTAAAGTCCAAACATCATATTTTGTGAGAGCTACTAACTTTTTTTCTTTAATTCTTCGTATATAAATGTTGACAAATAAAAGACAGAAAAATTTAGTGATTCCACCACATACACATTTACAAATTAAATATTCGTATTTATTTTGAAATTAAATAATTCGTTGACCATCACAAATTAAGTGAACTTCTTTGAAAATCACTAGTCCGGATTATGTATTTCTATCGTTTTCCCCCTTTTTATCTGGCCGAAAATACTATCCTAAGGGTATAAAGGAAACAAAACTTTCACCTAATGGAATTTATCTGGGTTCTGGATCACTCAGTTCAAAAGGAACAATCGTTCATCGGTTTCGATGACTGTATTTTCAAACGTGACTCAGAAACTGATTTTGATATCTTGCTCTCCACACAAGTGTAAAAGTATATCACACATTTTTACTGGTTCACTCCGAAAGGGAAATTGAGTTGAAGGCGTCGCCACATCACGCAGTCGTCTGTTCCGAACAGTCGAGAAGCGCTTTGCACTCCTGATTGGCGATGAGGGCGTGTCACAGTGTGCATCACAGTGCAGGATCCATGCCTCTCGTCCTCGGGTGCACGGGTGCCACCTTTCAAAAAGGAAAATTGGAAACGGATGACACGCGTGCCTCGAGGGCGTGTGTGGGAAAGGAAAGGATGCTTCACACACGCGGAAGCATGCCAAAGCGATCCGTAAGAAATGCAGTTCACTCCCTTTTAACTGCGAGCGCATTTCTATAATTCAATTTTCGATGCACACAGTATGAGACAAGAGGGGTGTACACGTATGCCCGAAAGTGGACGTGAATTACTCCAACGCATCGACCGTCCACAGCGTATTATTTCTTTAAACTTGACATTTACAGAAATTCAACTCGCGTGATGAAATGCGTATTTGGTTAGCAATTTATATTTCATTAGTAAGGCAATTTCCTGTTTTTCTTTCACGATACAAATAAATCTATGAGAAACGTAACGAAATTTTAAAACTGGGTCTTTTTGCTATCTGATGAGTTACATGCTCAACTAAAAATCGAACGTTATAAATAACGAATTATACTATTAAGATGATAATACATGAAAATCAATTTTTCCCATTTCATAATTTAATAAAATTATAAATTTTTTCTGAAAATTTGATGAAAACAAGAATAAGACGTAGCATTGAAGAATGTAACAATATATGTTTTAATAATATATTTATTAGAGAGGACTGGTTACAAGTTTCACAAAATTTCAATTTGCAATAGCTGACGTAATAAAATTACTTTAGAATCGGCAATACTCAATTAGTCAATCTCTTTAGAGATATGTGTAATTAAAGATTAGGTCAAGATATTTTCTAATCATATGAATCAAAGGGCAAGGGAGTAAAAACTAGATTCTCCAAGATAGATCAAATAGGAAAAAAATTCTTAACGAATTACTACTTTACAATTGTATATAACATAATAAGAGTTCGAAATTATCCACAATTAACCTTCACCATCCATCCAATAGACGGAGTACAGTTAGCGATTCATCATGTAAGAGCTCTTGATTTACAATACCCTAATTTTATGGGGCAAATCATATCGTCCCCAATTCCTGTTATTGTCCATTATATTCCCGCTGCCTTGTCTTTGATACCGAGTTATTCGTATCCTCTCAAAAATGCTGGGCTACTTGGTCATGCTTACGCTTCACAGGAAAAAAATGCATCAGAAGAAGTCTACTAGTAAAAATATAATTCAAAAAATGAATGTATAATTTCAATTACAAATACAAACCCAGAAACTAAGTGAAGCACATTTACGATAACAAACCAAGAAACAAGCCAGAATCTCCTATCACCAGAGCCTCTTAAGAGTACGTCGCGACTCCAACGACGACCAGACGCGTTGGTTCAGAGCAGCAGAGAGCACAGAGCTGAAGGGTCACGTAATGACAGAGATTCGTCTCCATCACCTCGCGGTACACTGCGGATCTCTCTCACTTGGCAGTTCATTAAGCAATCTCACTGACTGTTCCTTGTTCTCTTCCTCCCCTCAGTACAGATGCTCCGGGAGCTAGAAGAGGTCCTCCCAGGAGTGGGTACACGATAAACACTATAGATGAGAGTACCTTAGGATTGGATGTGAGATACAAATTCAGAGCAAGGAAAGGATTTCTCTTAACGTTTGGATATGACATCCCAACCTGATTTTTCGGCAGAGGCGGATCTATGGGGGGGGGAATATTTATAATAATATTTAGAAGAATATGTCTAATATTTACAATAATATTTATAATATTTACAATAATATTTATAATATTTACAATAATATTTATAATATTTACAATAATATTTATAATATTTACAATAATATTTATAATATTTACAATAATATTTATAATATTTACAATAATATTTATAATATTTACAATAATATTTATAATAATATTTGTAATAACGTTTTTAATAATATTTATAAAATTTAGCCCATTGATTACGGTCGAGATCCGCCACTGTTGTTAGGATATTATAAGGTTGGGATGTCACGAGCAAAGGTTTGGAGAAATCCGTTCCTTCCTCTCAATCTAGATCTCGTATCAAAACCTCAGTGTATCGCCATCCTAGATGAGATTTAAAAATAGATAAATATCCCAATAACATCCAATAATATGAACTCAGTTTGTGACAAGTAAAATAAGTGAACGAACTTATTTATCGTTAATATATGTATTCCAAAAAAAAAAAATTGGTAAGGAGGAGCTGTGAACTACGTTGTAATGTAAAAAGGTGAAGGTGAGATATTGCATTTCCAGAAGGTGTTCGGCACGAGAGAGGTAAATGGGACGCTGTTACTGCATTCATTCATTTTGATTCGTGATCACACAATTGCAGAGCGTCTCGTCCCCAATAAATAAAAATACCAAGGCTCTTTTATCGTCACTTCTCCTCTTTTTTTTCTTTTTCTAACTTCTTTTCTTAATAGGACATGTACTTAGCCGTTATTAACTCCAAAATTCGTTGGAGCAACACCTAGCTCCCTCGGTTTCTACGTATAATTTCTTCGAGTCACACGCGGCAACCACGAGGAAGCAGGTACCACACTAATTTTCTAACTAAAAATAAATCATAAAATAAAAACTTCCCAAGTGGTACCAAATTTTAAATGGCCATACTCCAAACCCTCAGATTACACCGGTACCATACAAGAAATATGTTGATCTGATACCGATCCCATTCATTCATTACACGATAAAAATCAGAAATTTATAAAATCTGTATACAAAACAGCAATAAGAATTTTGAATCTGATATTTTCGCCAAGTCGTTAAGAATCAAGTACTATTTATGTGTTCGCTGTGATAACAAATGTTGAGAGAAAGAAAATTCATCATCACGTAATTGTTTGTATTAATTAAATTGTGTAAAATTATACAACAACAAATATGTAAATTTGTGTTATTAATGGGCATCTGTTCATTATTCATACATAATGTCATGTGAACGTAATTTTACTCAGATAGTAACGTGTAATAAATAAGGTAAGATTGGAAT
Source organism: Laupala kohalensis (assembly GCA_002313205.1). NCBI lineage: Eukaryota > Metazoa > Arthropoda > Insecta > Orthoptera > Trigonidiidae > Laupala > Laupala kohalensis. The sequence goes on along the minus strand of NNCF01126718.1, from coordinate 739,346 downwards.
TCAATGATACGTTAAAAGTACTAAAAGGCGTGCCCCTGGGACGAAAGCACGCGTTGATCGATCACATGTTTCTCTCACTATCTTCCTTCATTCACAAACCTTCCCCATCACTTTTCACTCATCAGCAGCCCTACGAACGCCAGATCCCAATTCAAACTTGTTGTAAATGCGCCGTTTATTAAAGGCAGGGTTCGCATCAACAGCAAACGCAACTGTTCAGTGTCAGAGCCTCCACGATACTCTTCTTTTGACTACCATCAGCGTAACCACTCGTCAACTGCAATTACCGAGGAATTTCCACTCGATTTCCAGAAGGTTCTGCATTTTGCAAACGTGATGCTGTGCGACAGTCATGAAGGAGATTAAATCGTGCTTCAGAATGATGACATCATAGCAAAATGCGCGTATGAATCTTCGGAATATGATGTGCTTCATAGAAATATAACTATTATTCCGAGTAAACGTGCATTTTTCTTCCTCGAAGGAAAAAATTGTTTTATCACATAACGAAATATAAAATTTTAAATTAAAGTCCAATTATATTAGCAGGAAAATAAAGTACTTTGGTCTCGGGAAGGAATTTACAAATTCCTTCGTTTGACAGATATTTCTTAGTAATATTACAAAAGCCAAGGTTTGTATTCAGATAAATAAAAATCCTTAACTAACAATCCACCCACGTACCCAATTCTATGTTCACTTCCGAAACTAACGCCAGTGAAGTCATGAGAATCATCAGCTCAGTAAAAAACAAATTTTCAACAGGCGTAGAT